>JAFFSR010000086.1:0-225191 GCA_017163975.1 Anastatus disparis | reverse complement strand
TTTCTTCAATTTTTTTAAATAATAAGAAAAAATGAATAGTGATAATATATTCTAAAATGGGATTTATTTTTCTCGAAGTTGTCTGTCTATAAATCCATTGATGCTGCGTAAATTGTTCTTGATACATTAGTATACCAACATCAATTTCTTTACTGATGCTGATATTAGTAGATATGAATTATTATTATTTACAATAATTAACAGAAAATAATAACACTATATTAACAGTCAATCATTAAAATTTATATACATTTAGATTAGATAGGGCGCGCTTGCGCGCATGGATTTTCTAGTATATAAAAATTGAAAAGGAATATTACAGCAAATAAAATCGAAAATGTTAAGTTTTGAATCTTTCTCTATAAGCTTATTCGTTTGATAGGTTAATATTTTTATTGCAATTCTAGTCCATTTTATTAAAATCGTATACGATAAAATGTATTTGTTCTTCACTATATGTTACACGTGACCTCAAACTAGCTAAAATTAGGTACTTGACTTTATTGGTTTCATTAATTTGAGTAAATCAATCAGTGGTTAATGTGTTACAAGCGTTCGCGCGTAACTTCGCTCGGTGGTTATATATGTTGTGCTGTTACGTATGTTTATGCGGTTGATTTTTATTCGTGTTGCAACTAGTGTACTCAGGCCCCGATTATAATTTATACCTCGTTGTTTCCATCGCTTGGAAAGGACTTGATGATGTTACTAAATTAAGATTATTTTTGTTATTAGGAATAAAAGGATAATTTTAATTTATAGGTTGTTCTTCATCATGTCTGCTATCGACTAAAATCGGGAGATTGTGAACGATCTCCTTGATGTTTTAAGGTTGTATGCCAATCAACCCAGTGTGTCTAAAGTTGAGGGAGGCAGTTCGGCCTAAGATGATAGTGGGTGCAAACTGAAAACATTAGAAGAAGTATTGGTGTGCAAGTGGAGTTGATGGGTAGGAGTGGGGGTGAACAGACGGAAAACATTGGAAATCACGTTGAAGTGCAGTGCGGCGTGGGCTTTCAGGGTTTGGGTGGGCCAGAAGTGTTCAGTGTTTGGGTGGAGATGTTGCTGAGGTGAGGGCACTATATCCTTAGGAGACACAAGTGAAACTGCGTTTTAACAAAAAAATGACGTTTTTCATTTTAATTTTTAACCATAGCACCTACAACGTATTCCATGCGTAATGTTGTTCAAAATAATTTGAAAAATCTATAAAAGAATGTCAGCCTGAGATATTAGCAAAAGACTGTGAGATTAGTTCCATTTTAGCTGCTGCCTAATTTACCAGTAAACCAAGCAGCAGTTAAAATGGAACTAGTCTCACAGTTTTTAATATTTCAGGCTGAAAATTTTTTATAGATTTTTCAAATTATTTTGAACAACATTACGCATGGAATACGTTGTAGGTGCTATGGGTTAAAAATTAAAAATAAAAAGCGTCATTTTTTTTGTTGAGAAACATAGTTTCACTTGTGTCTCCCAAAGATGTGAATGGTATCAGTGAGAGATGAGATGATGAAGCAGCTGTAAGTGACGGCTCGGGCCAGTGATAGTGCTCGTAGGTCCGGTTAAGACTGTTGTGGATCTCCCGTCAAAAGATCTAATGGTTTCGGTGTTGGGTAATAAGGTCCAGCTTAAGGGAAAGGGAAAAATATGAAGCGTCAGGTAATTTTATCTGAAGAAGAAAAGATAAAAAAGGAGAGAGGGTTCTAAGATGAGAATGCGAGGCACCGTGAAAAGAAGCGATCGGCGAAATCAGAAGTTGATTCGCTTAGGTTGGACGACGGAGAGACTCCTAGCGTTCCCAACGTAGGTGTTTGTTCCGGAATGCCTAAAGACAATTGTATACTCGGACCCTTTGGTACGATGCTCATGTGGGGTGTTTTTCATGCGGATTGTGTGACGACTTCTCCTCATCGTTGTGGCATATGTCATCAGAAGGACAATTGATCAGGTAAGATGGTGATTTATTAAGAATTTTCCTTAAGGTAGTTTTTGGTTGCATGCATTTCACGAACGATAGTAGAAATTAAAACAAAAACTGTAAAAGTTTTAGGCGTTCAGTGGATAATAAATCGACAAGAAAGAAGAAAAATTATTATTTTAGAAATATATTTAAAATGTGCAATAATAATTCATTTTAATAAATATAATTGATATTATGTGAAAAAAAATTTTTTTTTTTTTTGTCGAAATTATCCTTTATAGGGTCATAAATTTAAATTTGGTTTCAAGTATATATTAGCGTAGTAGGAGCGGTGAGGAGGTAACTTCTGTATGGTATAGCAAAGCAATCGTGCGTAGTGATAGGGGATTTACCGAGCATTCATTAATACAACGCTGAAATGACTATACCTCTTGCTTTGCATGTTACGCTACTATAAATTTGTTTTGTTTTATTTGTATTTTATTTGCTATTGATTGTTATTTAATTTTAAGATTATTAGTACGAATGAGTAGCAATAATCTACAATTTATAATTTTTAATGAAAACTTTATGAAAATTCAAGATATAAAATTATTATACTGATGATATTTGTTGATTAGATGTTACGGCACCATTAAAATTAGTCTTTCTTTATTGAACTGTGTATAAAAAAAATTTTTCTCAGTCAACAGCTTGTAAGAGGGATTTTGTTTTGGATTTCGAAACTTAATTTTAGCCGTAATGATTTTAGTTTAGGCGTATGTTATACTTTGTTGGGGTAACTCTGCGTTGTAGTAGGGACCTGTTGTAAGGGTTAAACTGTGAGGTAGGTCGTGTCGGATCTTGTTTCTGCTTGTTTTTTATTATATTCTTGCAGGTATATCGGTTTTGGTTTTTCACGGTGGTTGGTTCTTTTCGAGCAATTCGAGGTTTGACATTTCCAAACCAAAAAAAAACGTGATTGTCCCTATCATTAGATTAGTGGTAAAGCCAGCTGCAATAAATGTGTAACTGCGATTGCGCTCGTGGTGATTGTTAGCTATTTCTCTGAATTTTGATTCAATCTTCTTGCAATAAGACAATATTATTGTTCTGTGGTTTCGATTTTTAGAGTTTCTGGTATGGTGAAAAGGTTGGAGATTGTTGGAGGGATAATAGCGGGGGTAGGTCGCATGCTATATTAGGGTTGTACATGTAAGTGTCGTTTACGTTTATAGTATTTACTCCATAGAGAGTTATGTCCTGATTATGGGCGGTACATTGGCCGTGTAATGTAAATAGTCCTGTTTCTTGCTACTGCACGTTTGTACCTGAGTTTCCTTGACATGTGATATGTAAGGGCATCGGCGTCAAAGTTGAGTAAAGCCATTCGTCTGTTGAATCCAACTTTTTCCAGTAGGGTTTAGGATCAGTTGTGATTAATATGTTACAAGTTTTTAGAGCTTGCCTGGTTGGTTGTGAATATAGTGAATATTCGCAAGTATGCGGGCTTGAGAGAGAGAGTATTGGGTATTTTGGCAGACAAAAATAAGTCTGTTCATTCCTCAAACAATCCTTTACATAAGTGGCGTCAGTAAGGAAATATTTTTGTGAATCAGGAGTAACTACTAAATTACTGTATTCTGGTTTTATGCTTACGTAACCTGTAAAGTTATTATAAATTTCTTTGGGAATTAGTAAGGTGTGGATTTTATAATTTAGAAATTTTATATGATCTGTAAGGAAAAATCTATTACCATGTTTAATCTTCCTTGAATTAGAAAGATGTTCGTTTGAGATAGTGCCAATAATTTTTCCAGGGTTATTTTGGAATGATCGAGCGGAAAGGTGTGGTCGTTATTCTGTTTGTTTATTACCTCGAGTAAGGTTTGAAACTAATTTTGACTCAAAATTGAGGGGTGTAGATGTCCATGTGTGGTGCTTTCGATGGTATTCAGTAAGGTTTTAGGGGAGTCTAAATAGGAATCTAATTATTGCGCGAATTATGCTGACCAAATTATCATGGACTGAGTTGCGAGGCTTTTATTTTCTGCTGATTGTACCGTAGAAGCGGCGTTGAGTATAATTAACACTCCATTATGCAATTTGTTAAGTTCTTCCTTGTAGTTGTTAAGTGTTTGATGCATGTGGTTCAGATCAGAACTAATTATGTGTGTTTGGTTTGCTGCCAATTTAGAAAGTGACTCTTGACTCTAGTATAGAATATTTATTTGTTGATTGATTTGTTCTCTGTCTTCTGCGTCCATGGTACCAAACAGTTTTTTGCTTGCCCATCCTATGAATTTTAGAGGAGCTCCTCTCTTTATTAGCGTGGGAGATAAATTATTTTCTAGGAGGGTCGGAGTGGTGGGAACAAGGATGTTAGTAAGTTCGTCAAATCGTGATTGAAGGTCGTCAAGTTTCTTCTGGTAGTAAGTAATGGGAATATATTCGTCACATCTGTTTTCAAATACCTTTAAGCAGTCGTCGTAAGTTTTCTGTAGTTGGCTCTTTTCCAAGGGATTGGATCTCTTAAGTTTTGCAAGTCCAAAATTATGGGTTATTCGGCAGTGGCTGCGTATGAGTTTCATTTCGCCTTGAGCCTCATAGAAGATTCCTGGATTTTTCTGTAAGGGTGTGATGCGATAGATTGGTTCTTTAGAATTCACTACTGACATGAATGCGGTCCATACTATAAGGATGTTGATTAAGTAGTTTATAGCCATTTTATTCGTTATCTTGACTTTTGTTTTATTTCCTGCAACATATAAAAATTTCGAACGTAATTAATATAATTTTACAATTTTTTTTTTTTGTAATTATCCGTAAGCCTTTTTGACTTTATCCATGTGTTTGATTAATCGTTTTCCGTTAGTGGATCCGATGAGTACGTTATTAGATTTATAGATTTCTCTCACTATGAATCTTCCATTATAAAATCTATCTAATTTCCTTTCGAGGCTCTCTTAGCACAAACACTTCCATTTCTATTTCTAGGTTTTGGGGTCATGCCTTTTTGTCGTACTGTTGTTTAATTTTCTATTTTGATTGTATCAGATCATCTCTAGCCGTTTCTCGTAGGTCTTTTAGACATCTAATAAGTTCACATAAGTAATCATTGTAGGTTTCATATTGAATTCATCGAGTATTATATTTGGAGTTCGTGCGATTCTTCCAAATATGAGCTCAAATGGAGTGCAACCGATGGATGAGTGGACTGAGGTGTTGTATTCTAACATGGCAAAAGGGATTATTTTATCCCAATCTTGTTTGCCAGAACCTCGTGTACGTAGATAATCAGCAAGCATAGCATGACTACGTTCTAAAGAGCCATTGGAAGCTGGGTGAAACTTGTGGTATTTTTAAGTTCGATCTCAAAAAATCTTTGACAATTCTTGTAGTAATTGGCTCTTGAAACTCCTGTGATTATACGACAATATTATTCTTGGTACGCCGGATTAGGCGATGAAGTGTCTAGCTACGGTATCAGCTATAGTTATAGCTGTCAGATTCGGTATAGGGACGGCTATGCAATATTTTGTAAAGACGCATTGAATGGTTAATATGTGTTTGTTACCAGAAGTAGTAATAGGTAATGGTCCTACTGTGTCTATGGCTATCTTATAAAAAGGTTCAGAGGGTGTATCTGATATGATCATTGGCTCTCTAGTTCGGATTCGAGTTAGCTTTTGTTCTTGACAAATGTCACATTTTCTCACAAAATCTTCTATTTCTTTTTTCATTCCTTTCCAATAATTACGTTCTCTTATTCTTCGATAAGTTTTTCCCATGCCTCTATGACCGCCAAATAAACTGGTATGACTTTTAATTAAGATATCTTCTTTTGCTTCTGGTGGTGGAACTTTACAAATGCCCATACATACTTTCATTGTAATATCTAAATGTTGCAGGTATTTATTAGAAGTAAGAGAAGTTCGTTCTGCGGGAGTTTATCAGTGATTTCGTCCCTTTTTGCTATTCTGAAAGACTTTACTTGCTTTTTTACTAAGAATTCTCTTAATGCTTCGAAACATTTTTTTATATTAGATGATTTTATTCTATCTTTATAACTTTTTGTGACTACTAAGCTGAATATGTATCGTTTCCGAAATTTAGTGACCATTGTTTCTCCAACGGTAGGTTGTGAATTCGCCAAATGATCCTTGTTTATAGCCTGAATATCATATAAAAGCTGATTGTTTTCAGCTACCATCTGCATGTCTGCTGATACAAAATAAACTAGGTTGTCTTTCGTAAATGTCAAGCATTCTCTAGTAGTGAGGACTCTTATTTTCCTGTTTTTGTTGAAATGTGGTTGTAATATTTCGCTAGATTCTTCCGTTGTAGATTTCTAGTGCATGAATATCGTTTCCTTCTTTGTCAGTTAATGATTCTAGTATTTCAGTTGAGTAATTCTCTTCTTGGGTATCAAGATTGTTACTCGTGGGTTGTTTTGGTACAGGTTCTGTAGTTACAGAAACTTCTGGAGTTATTATATCGGTTTCTAATCTTGATTCCTCTTGATTAGGCTCATGTATTGTAGATAATTTATTCCAATCTGACAAGACCTTAAAATGCGTTGTGAAAGGTGTTGAAAGTGCTTTGATTTCCTTAGATTGTAGTTTCAAAGGTGTGTTCCTTTTGGAATTTTTACATATCTCGGTGGGTTGAGTATTGGTATCGAGACGTTTGGGAAGAGGTTCAGATTTTCCTGCAGGAGTTATTTGTTGATTGGCATTTTTGTTACTTTCATTTCTTTCGTTGTCGTCGCTTTGGTATATAGTTGATAAATGACACAGTTCTGACGGCTGGTGGAGTCGTGAGGTGAACGGAGTGGAGCGTCCTATTGGACCTCGGATCGGTGACTTATGTGTCAGAGCTACGGGTTCCTTATACGCTGGAAATGGAGTTGCATTTTTCCTTATTTGGTCCTTCACCCAGGCTGCTGCATCTATCTCTTTCTCCTCCTTTTTGGGTTTTATTACTTGGTGAATTAGGTAAAGATTTTGTTTTTCTTGTTTCAGGAAATATTCTTCCTTGTCCACCCTCCCACTTTATTGTGCCATCATCACTAGAGTCGCTACATTGTTCAATTTCCATTTCCCCGTCGGGTTCTTCGTCGGGATTACGAAGGTAAGTATTCATGGAGAAATAAGATCCACCATCAAATTCTTCTAGAAATTGTTTAGTTTCTTCCGGTGTAAATTTGGTTGCTTCTAGTTCTTTCGTTATATCTTTATAACTTTCCTGTTCTTCTTCGGCTGCTAATGATTTCCTCATAGTAGATTGAAAGCAAGGGTTAGGCATTTCATCTTCTGATGAGAAAGATGAATCAATAGATTGACGTTTTTGACAGATTACTGTTTTCGTAGGAAGATAGTTTGAGGCCGTAGGTTCGGCCGGTCTGTGCTCATCTACATTATCTTTTTGTAACGGTAATTCCGAGGTTTTACTTCCTTGATCCATTTCTGATTCTGTTTTAATATCAGAAGGTTCAGCCTCTTTGGTTAAAAGAGAAGGCATAATTGATCGATCCTTCAAGGGTATAGGTATTATTTCTTCCTCTGATATGACTCGAGATTCAAGTTCTGTATTCTCGCTCTCTTGTCTAAGGCTAGGAGTAGTGTTAGATTCCTCTGTATCTATTGAGGCAAACGTTGGGGCATTAATGATAGGTTCGTTCTGTTTTCTAAAGCGAACCCTTTTTGCTATAGTGCTTTCGTTTATATCGGCCTGATTACTAGTGTATTCAAGAGGTGGTAACAATGGTGCATTTTTACCTCCTTTCTTACGTCCTCGGTAGGTTTTGGGTTTCCTTGATCTGAAGTATTTACCTTGGTGGTTGTTGCTGCCTGTCTGGCCAGTGATGCTTTAGTTGGTTTAGGTTCTCCTGTCTTAAGTGGGAAAGCCATAACTTTTAGAGGATCTGGAATTGATTCTTTATCAGTTTCACTCTTACATCCACAGGATTTCTAGAAAGTGCGTCAGCATTGGTGTTAGACGGACTGGCTTATCTATAAATGTATATTCAAAACCTCTCAGTTTGGCTCTCCAGCGATTAAGCCTACTCATAGGGTTCTTTATGCTTTCTATCCAAGTCAGAGGTTCGTGGTCGCCATATACAGTGAAATGTCGACAGTAAAGGTAGTGTTTAAAATACAGTATTGCAGATATTACTGCAAGACATTCTTTCTCGGTGGTGGAATAATTTTTCTCACTTTTATTAAGAGATCGTAACATATAGGCCACAGGGCGGTCTTGTCCTGGGCTGCCCTGACTAAGGACAGCTCCGAATGCATAATCTGAGGCGTCTACTGTTACGATAAAAGGTTCGTTAAAATCTGCGTTTATTAAGATAGGAGCTTTACATAAAGCTCGTTTAAGTGTGTCAAAACTTTTCTGTTGCTCCTCTGTCCATTCGAATTTATTTTCTTTCTTTAGCAACGTATTTAGTGCTTTTGACTTGAATGCAAAGTCTTTAATAAATCTTCTGTAATATCCTGCTAAGCCCAAGAATTGTCGAACATTGGTGATAGATTTGGGTTTGGGAAAATTCTTAACTGCGTTTATTTTCCCTGGATCTGGTTTTATTCCATAACTGCCTATCTTATGACCCAAATAAGCCACTTCTGGTTTTAGGAATTCGCATTTGTCGATTTGTAGTCTTAATCCTGAATCTGACAATCGATTGAAAACCTTTAATATCTTTTGTTTGTGTTCGTTTAGGTCTTTAGCATGAACTATTATGTCATCTAGGTGAACAAAAATTTCTGTGCCTTGCATTCCCAGCATCACTTGATCTAGGAGCCTTTGGAAGATCGGAGGTGCGTTAGAAAGGCCGAACGGCATAACTGTGAATTCGTAATGGCCGTAGGGAGTAGTAAAAGCCGTCTTCTTTCGGTCCTCTGGACAAACTTCGACCTGGTAAAAACCGTTAGCCAGATCGAAAACTGAGAAGTATTTTGCTCCACGCGATTGTTCTAATATTTCGTTAATATTAGGGAGTGGATATGCATCTGGAATGGTCTTCTCGTTTAATTTTCGATAATCAATTACAAGTCTATAACGTTTGTTCCCTTGGGAGTCTGGTTTCTTCGGGACTATCCATAATGATGAGATATATGGCGAATTTGAATTTTGTATTGAGCCGTCCTGTAAAAGTTTATTTACTTGCTTACGTACTCCTTCGTGTGAGGGCTGGTGGATAACGATAGGGTTTGGTGTAGACTAGTATTTTATCCTCTGTGTTTATTCGGTGTTGTATATAAGTCGTGCGAGACACCATGTCTCCTGCTAGATAAAACAAATGGGGAAATGTTTCAATAATTTCTCTTATTTGATTTAGTTCTTCTTCTGAATGATGGTCACGTGTCATTTTGTTCATGATATACTCTATTCGATCTCGTTTGAGGTCGGCGTCGAATTCTTCTTCTTCATCATCGAACATTTCCTCAGATCCATTGAATTCAAAAGGTTCTAAGTCTTGAGGTGGTATTTCAATCTCGACTTCATCTTCTCGAGTGTTGATAGCCATTACATAACACGTTCTTGATTTGTCATTTACAGCGGCTTCTCCTAGGAATACCCCAGGAGCCGTATTAACTCTAGGTAAATAGGCTTCACCATTAATTGATTGTTTGGTAGTAGGTATTTTAAGTGCTATCTTGCTACGTGGTGGTAGTCGGTGGATGATGTTGCAGCCTACATTTTTACCTTGGTGATTAATTTTCTTGATGGATTTATTGGGCACTTCGTCTTCAGAAAATTGAAACGGTAGTTCCTGAAGGGCGTTTACTTCTTTAGACTCACTTTTGGGTTTCAGATTTTTCCTATTCTCAGCTGATGATCGCTGAAGTTCTTTGCTTGCAGTTTTTGTATTCTTTTTTTCGTCATTAAAATTTAATCCACACTCTTGATCATAAAGTGTGATTTTTCTATCTAAAAATGGTATAGGGTCAATTGGTCTACTTTTCATGACCAGGGATTTTAACTCATAATCAACCTTAGCTGCTTCATATTCAAAATATGAGGACCCTAAAATTGCTTCGTGGTCAAGTGGTGAAGTTGACGGTAAAACATGAAACACGTGTGTCAAACCTAAAATTTCCATGTTCACAGTTCCTACAGTATCTAGGGGTAGTGGTGATATTCCAGTTACTGTTATTGCTTCATCTATGTTAATCAGTGTATCATCCTTAAGTGCGTTTCGTCTTACCGCGTTGATATCAGCGGCTATGTCTAGTATGAAGACACCTTCTTCATTCTTTAGAGTAGTGACATTTAATCGTACTGTGGGACACTTTCCTCTGCTCCTTGCACATCGTTGGATTCTTCCGCTCTTATTATATTGATTTGAGCGAGACGAGTAAATTGGGTCTTGTTCGTCGGTACGTCCATTCGGCGAACACCCTGATAGTTTAAAGAAGCGTTATTTGTGTTAGCATTGGATCTACAAGGCGAAGTCGGTCTAGATCCGTTGTTCGTCTTATCACGTAAGTCTACTATTCTGTGGTGGGTAATAAGGTCTTGGTTGAGATGTATGAAAATTTTGAGAGTTTGGTGATTCGAATTGCTTGGTATTAAACGTTTATTCCGGAGTTAATCCAGGGTTCATTAGGTGATAAGCGTTAGGGTTATAATAGTTGGGATACGTAGGTGGATAGAAAGGAGGATACATAGGAAATTGTTGAGGGCCATAATTATAGAAGTTAGGTGGTATTGAAGAACCAGTAGAGATAGTATCTGCAGATGCTTGCGGTCGAGGATTCTTCAGGACGCTCACGGGTGGATGAGATTCTGTCTTATTTTGTTGTAAATTTGGCCTATAACTTAGTTGCGGAGGAGCGATGATGCGGCCTCCCTCTATTGTGGTGTGTGGAAATTCAACCTCATTATAATTATAATAATAAGGTATATTCCTGTTGAATATTTCCAGATCATTTTTGTTTGAAAATCTAATACCTTTCTTCGTTTCGTCCACTTGTTGTATCATTCTGATTTGGGGCGAATGTTGTTAGAAGTTGTTGTGTATTTTTCGAGGTTTTTAGCGACTTCTAAAGCTTCATCTAGTTTGAGGATTGACTATAATAACAGTCGTTCTCCATCCGTCTGGTAGTCCTCTTAAAAAGGCTTCCAATGCTAATACTTGTAGCTAAAGAGTTTGATCTGTCCTTCTTTCAACCTCTCCTAAATCTTCTCTAACAGCGGCTTGAGCAAGATTTACTAAATAGGTTAGACGACCGTGATATTCCCGTACGTTCACGTTTTGACCCATACAAGCATTATCTAGAGCTTGTATATAATAACTGTATGATCTGCTTGGGGCAAATCTATTCTTCAAATGTTTTTTTTAATTCATTTATCGTATTAAAAGTTTGTCCTAATATGGAATGTCGAGCTTTACCTTTCAACTTAGCTATTATAGATCTTAGAAGTAATCTCTCCTGTGCAGGAGGAATTAATTGTCTTCCGTTCTCAATATCTTGTATAAAGTCTTTCAACGGCGGATTCGTACCGTCGAAATATGGAATATGAACTGTTGCTGCCTGAATAGTGAAACTGGTAGCTAATGAGGTCAGTGCGTCATGTGAAGTATTCAGGTGCTCTAAAATTTGAATGCTTCTATCCGTTTGTTCTCGTGCTTGGAATTCTGCTAATGCGTTATTACGTTACGTAGCATCTTTTATTTGCATTATTTCCTGTATAGTAGCCATTTTGTCTAATCATTAGAATTATTCTCTTTTGATATATTATAGATTTAAGTTACCTTAATATTGAATCAATTAGTTAATTAAATCCTTATGAATCTAACTACCTTAGTGTAGTGCAATCTTTATTTAAATTAATATATATGTAAATTAAAATTTTATAACTATATATAACTTGTTACTTCACTATGTAACAAATATATATGTCTCAAATATAAAGTTTTATAAAGAACTATTTTATAAAGTATTATTTATTTTTAATTAATCAAAGTAAATTATGATTTATAAATTTATATGAGCAAGTGACAAGTCTTACTGGTTCCTCACAAGGGATGCCATTTGTCAAGACCGAACTTGCTTCGGTCGTTGAGTTCTCAAACAAAAATTATTTATTTTTGTTGGGAACTAGTCTACCGTCCCAGGACTTACCTTGTCTCTTGCTGGCTTATAAATTCTAATAATAATTCGTTAGAATACGCACAAGTATAATTCTTTAAACGATTTTCTTTAATCTTTATTTATTGTAAAATTTTAAATTGGTTTTTATATCGATTAAAACTTATGGTTCCCAAAATTTATTTATCTTTATACTAAAAGGTTATAATTCTAGTTGCATCGAAAAATATAATATACGTGGGTAATTATTTATTATAAGTAACCCATCTTCATGTGTAACAATCGTAACGCTTCCATAGAAGTGTAACTGAAGTGGCGCTCCATTTGTGTTACACACCAATCAGTTTGTTAGTGTAACTTTTACTTGAGTGTAACTGATGGTTACGGTTCTTTAATCGCAACAGAAGTTACGTATTTTCGGATCGCAACCGAAGTTACGATTTTTGGAGCGCAACCGAAGTTACGACTTTTGGAGCGCAACCCAAGTTACGATCTTTGGAGCGCAACCCAAGTTACGATTTTTGGTGCGCAACCGAAGTTACGTTTTTTGGAGTGCAACCAAAGTTACGATTTTTTTTTTAATCGCAACCGAAGTTACGTATTTTTTGGAATAAATAAAAAAAAGTAGTGTAGCGATAGTTACACCTAAAGTATAGAATTAAACTTTTATAATCAATGTCCTGATAATAATATTAATAGTACTTGTGCATATTCACGAATTACAAATTTATATATATATATATATATATATATATATATATATATATATATATATATATATAATGTATATGTATATGTATAGATATTTATGTTTATAAAAAGATTATATATTTTATTAAATTCAATAATTCACAAACATTATTTTAATTGATTTTTATTCATTTAAAGATTTTTGTTTTATACTTTATCGTTAATTTCTTATTCTAAATATTAATCTTACAATAATTATTTTCGTATGAAGTAAAATAGTTGAATGGTTTTATATCAATTTTCTCAATATTAACAAAGATTATTTGTATGATTTTACTATTCTAATTCACTGTTTTTGTCTCCAACTTGATCGTCCTGACGTTTTCTATACTCGGACTCCTTAAACTACATGGTGAGAATGTCCGTGGTAAGATAAATTGGACTCCTTCCTTAATTGCTCGAACACAGATTATGATTAACCATGTATTTCGGTCACTGGCACAATTGTCTCTCAAATTTTAATTTTTGGAACTTGTGTTGATATAATTTCCTTTTTTTTCCAGATAATTTTTCAAGGATTTTAATATCACACAAGAATAATTATATTTATTATATTAATGAATTAGGCTTCTAGGCTATTCACTAATATGGTTTAAAATTTAAATCTTAATTTTGATAACTTATTTTTCTAACACTGATTTTATTTCCACAGTGGACCAGCAGAGCCAACTGTTGCGGATGCTATCTTTTTACGACTAAGGGCACTTGTCAGACCTCCAAGTTGTTTTTATAACCTTGCGTCCGGGCAATTGGGAGATGGATCGTCCAATCAAACTTCGACGTGTATTTGAATTCATCAGGAAAATCGTCAAAAAGTTCATTAGTCTGTTTGCTAATGAAATTCCTAATTTATTCCCTTCTCTGTCTCTCCTTCACATTTGCGTACGATTTGAGAGTTTTTGAAATAATAATGTTGACGAGTGCTGACTCGATACATCGCATGGAACGGGTTTTGAAATAAGGCTTTGAAATAATTGAAACTTAATTTTCATAATTTACTATCGTCGTTTAAAATAAAAATGTTTTAATAATTTCCAATTAAATTTAAGGGTAGTTCCATGGGATGTAACAGCCCAATAGATTTCAGGACGAACAAACAATCCTATTCTATGAAAAAATATAAAATTTTCATTAGTTTTCGAGTGAGGTCTGAATTGGAAAAACAATTGAACTTGATAACTTTTTTTCCCCCCTTTCAGACCTCACTTGAAAACTAATGAAAATTTTATATTTTTCATAGAATAGGATTGTTTGTTCGTCCTGAAATCTATTGAGCTTTGCCTTTACTTTTGTATAGCAATATTTAATTTATTAATAATAACGAAAATTTAGATTAGACATGGACAGAGCTATACAGCCGCCTCTTAAATACAATTTATAATATTTCATACAATTTTATTTGTTTAGAGCGACAATGAATATTTTATTTGGAATAACTTTATTTAATTATTTTATTAGGGAAATTATAATTTTATTTATTCAAAAGATAATTATATTAATGTATAAGCTACACTTCAGGTTATAATATATTTCGAAATGTCTTACAATTCGTTTGGCTACTATAGGTCTGATTAGAAAGAGATAGTATATTATATTAATTATAGATGGATAAATTTGATAGCTCTGCTCTATGCTGTGATACTTCTTATAACTGAATATATTGTTAAACTAACATTACGGTGATCTGCGACCGGGCTATACTCTGTGGTACTATTGCGCTGATTGCTTGTTTCTAATCACAATTCATACTATGCCGGTATCTTTAATGATTAAGAACCATCCATTGTCGGGTCACAAAAAGAACGGGCTACAGAGACCACCTCGAAGTTTATAATTTTTGGAGAATTGAGTTAAAAAAATGAGGTTGCAAATCGCAACTGTGGGAATGTTATGCCTGCGTCTGGCGCCAAATTGGCGACACATACTTAATTATAAAGGAAATAAAATTTTGGATGTTGGCTGTCGCTTGAATTTTATAAAGAAAAAATTTTCAACATCTCAATGCAATTGAGGTGTTACATGACTATAATTAAAAAAATTTTTGAGTAAATTAACCCTCTGACAGCCGGCATTTTTTCTAGTGAAAAAGTGTAATTTTCTCGAAATTTTCTATATAAATAAATAAAAAAATACAGAATCAAATAAAATGTTTTTTAAGTAATAGTATAGGCCAGCTGGTCATTGAATGACGCAATATGGCGTCATCCTGGCTGTCACAAGGTTAATAATATTTTTAAACTAGTAGTTTTGCAAAGTTATTATAAACAAGTGTTATAAAAGCGTTAATCGGATATAAATAAAATTGAAGATAAAAGTAAAGTTAAATTAAATAATAGTTGAATGTGGAGTGAAAATGAGCAAGTGCTAAGTCTTGTGGAAAGTTTGAAGTAATTTAATAATATTTTCAATCAGTATTTTTTAATTAAATTGCAATTTTGATTGCAATCATATGATTTGTAACTAAAACTGTGAAAAATTTTAATCAAACTATTAATATTCTAAATTCGTATTTTTCATAATCTTGTTAAATATAAAGTGTAAAGTGAATTCATAAATAATTAATAATATGTAAAGTTCAGTGCGCATCGATAAATAAAAACAAACGGATTTTAAGTTATTATACAGAGTTGAAAAAAAATGGTTCCAAATTAAGATGGACTCTTGAGGCAGACTGTCAGAAAGTTATTTTAATTATTCTAAAAGAAGATTTGGAAGAGCAAACAAGAAGATATTTATTTCATGGAAATATACAACAAGATTCATTTATTGCCGAAAAAATAGAATCACAAAAGCATTTTAGTAAAATTAGAAATAGTTTCAAAAAACATATTTCTAAATAAGTGTTACAAGGATATATTATCAAAAAACAAATCTAAAAACAATTTTTTTAAACTACTAATTTTAAGTGAAATTAATGAAAAACTTTTTTACGCTTTTTCATACAACTCAAAAACTAAGACGTATTTGAATTATGAGAATATGTTTAACAGAAAATTTTCTACAATTTAAATCTTTAAAGCCAATTTATTTAAATTATGTTTTTTTTCAGATTTTCATACTTTTGCCGCAAGATTTTGCTCTAAGTTTTCATCGGATTCACTTGAAACTTTATGGAGATATCCAAAATTATAATACAGTCTATATAAGTGGAGCAGATTTTGATTAAATTTATTTCTATTTGTTTATTAACCTATTATTTATAATAATTAATGAAAAAACTTTTTTTCAATTGTTTTTTTTTCAAATATTTTTATTATCTGATTTTTTTGGGATTGTTTTACGCTCGTATGAATTCTAGTATAATTTTAAACATTCACATAAAATTTCAAGTGAATCCAATGAAAACAAATAAAGAAATTCTGCAGCAAAAAGTTTTTTGTTCTAAATTTTGAACAAACACCAGCACTTCGATTCTCAAGATGGAGAAAATATTTTAAGATGAAAAATGCTTCACTAAAAAAATCCGGAGCTCTAGCGGTTCCGTGAGTCCTTTAATCACTATTGTTCGCAAGACCGGAACTAGATTAATCCGTCAAAATTCACAAACGCACTCCGTTCTGGACTCAAAAGACACGGAATCGATAAGGTTCTACACGGAATTATTCACGAATTGAAGCGATCGGAACAATAACGTTGAATAACATGAGTTCAGTCAATATTATTATTAGTTTCACTTATAAGAAACGTAGCCGTTAAAGCATGCGGGAACAATAGCCATTTAAACAATGAATTTTCCTTATTCAAAAAGTTGAATCCAATTATTTTTCATATTTATTTTATAATCAATAAAGATAAAGTCCGATAGAGATAATAAAAAAAAAAGAAAATTAACAAATTTGTTAATTTTACGATAGTATGAGATACATAAATATTTATTTATTTGAGTTTCTTATAGATGAACGTTTATACGTAACTCGCACTGTTAAAAAAATTTAAATTGCGGCAAGTTAGGTATAGTATGTTCCATTTATTATTCAGAACATACAAGAACTTTAGGGGTGTAATCTAGACTTAAAAATTATGAAATGTTTGGAATTTTTCAAATTCTTTGTTGAATAAAATTTTGAATGTACTTTATACTTAAAAATCGTAAATGTTAGATTTAAAGAAAATCATATGAGTATAATCAGATAAATAGCGTAGATTATAAAATGTTTGAATACTATGTATACGTGATTTTATCTCACAAGGTGAATGTCTCTTCTTTGGGCTGTGAATTTTTTTGTTACTGTAGATATGTTTTTTTATACATAAAGTTTATTTTTATTTATAAATTATGAGCTATTCTATTCAATTTAATTTAATTCATTAGAAAAATTATTATTGAGTTTGAAATGACAGTTAGTAGGTTCAACCTGCAACATACTTGTAAATGTTGAAATCATAAATAAGTAGATAAATTTTTAATAATTTGTTGAAAACATATTTACAAAATACAAAAAATCTTTTCTTATATTTAAAAATAATAAAAAAGCTAGAGTTATAGACTTCAAATGCTCTGTAGGTTTAGAGCTATATAATGCAATGACAATTTTATAAAATATAACAAAAATTAGCTTTGTTTGAAAAGAGATTAAACAATGATGCTGTTATTATATTCACAAAAATAACACAATTCTAGAAAAATACTTCAATTTAAACTTTATTATGTACAAAAATGTGTATTCATTCAAATGCTATAAATTATATAAAAAAAGATTAAAAATGCATATAAATGGTTGATTTTGTAATTAATCTGATCACAGTTATTAATAAGTTTTAAATTTTTATATTTACTTATAATTTATATGAAAATAGACGATTTTAACGCAAAAGTTTAAATTAAAAGATTTTTCGTAAATTTTTATATTATTTTAGTACATGTACTTGACTATGATCCTTTAAAACAATACTAACTTTTAATAATAATTATATTTCAAAACACTATTACCATTTTACCATCAATTTCTGATATTTTCAAGTATTAGAGTCATAACCTTTTCCTTTTAGATGAACTATTTATTCTAATAAGTTATTTTAGAGTTAAGAAAAATTGTAGTGAATGATCACTAGCGATATAATATTAGTAGATAAGCATGTTGCTTTTGAATTACAGATCCCGAAATGCTATGTTGCTTCTCGATTACTGATCCAGGAATGCTATGAGGTTTCTGTATCAGTGATCGAGAAAGCCCGAGATTTCTGGCTTACGCGGATATCAGCGATAAAGCGCTATGAGAGAGTATATAATTATTAAGATAATATTATGCAATATAATAGAATGCAATGCATATATAATAGCAAGTCATCTGTTAAACGGCAACCACAGTCTATTTCATCCCCAACATCGTCTTATATTTGAATTGGTAAATAATTATCAAGTAGCCATTCTTTTAGCGATAGTGCATTCTTAACAGCGCATACAGATTTTTTTTCGTAATGTGTGAAAATTGCAGTGGATAGTATGAACTTTCTTAATATTTTCCAATAGTATTCAAACTTACTTTTCTGCTAGAATTTCCTGAATCCATCTCATTTTCTCCAATCCTTTTACATATATTTCAGTAGCGTTTTTATATTATCTTGTAAAACTTTCATTCTTTACTTGTGTGTTATTGTGCCAGCATTCCAAGATATACCATGATGATAAGCCTCAAGCCATCAATTCACCGTTTATTTTTCCTTTAAAAGTTTGGACCGCTTGCAAGGAGGTTGAAAATGAGAAACGATAGGTATGGCTTTCCTCGATAGGAATCACAGCTGCCTCTTTAACAATAAATAAATCCGAAGATCTTCTGAAACCTTGTAAATCCAGCACGTACTCCATATTCTCCTTGGTTGCAGTCTCTCGTGCTGTTGCCACTGACTCGACAAATTAGGAACTGATTTGATTGAACTTGTGGACTTCGTTTTATACTCATACCTCGCCACTATCGAAGCTTCTAGCATGATCGATCCCCTCGCTTGACGCCATCTTGGCTTCCCCACTTCTTGAAATAAGTATAAATACAGTTTTAACGCGAGCTGAAAATTATTATTGTGCTTCGAGCTGATCGAAAAACTACTCCTCTGAGATAAGTCTATGAAGTTTTACTACAAAGAGGAAAAAGGATCTCTCACAACTCCGTCCACACAGAACAAAAAGTGTCAGACATCTATGACGCATCTACTCACGATTCAGTGTAAGCTATGTAATATTTTAAAAACTGGTAGTCGCCTGCAACAAAATCCAGAAGAATTGCAACCTGTTATCAATAAGGAAGAACGAGTTAAGTGGGTTGATTTTTAATCAGCATTTGCAAGACGTGTTCGACCCGGTGTTATAACGAATTTGGAGCATTTAGATATTATCACTTTTATAGATGACGCTTAAGATTTGCTTAAATAAAAATTGTTAGTGCCTTAACTGAATACAACGCATTAAAGATAAATGCAGAATTATTAGCTGAATATGTAGGCTAAAAAGATGACTCGGTGAAGACTGAAGTTAAGTATTTCAATACAGAAAACTTTTCTATCTATCAATCGACGGATGTGGAGCAGTGGTTTTATTATAACATTAAACAGCCTATTTTTTGAAAAACTTAAGAGTTTTAACAGAATAGGGCTGGATGGAGTTGGCAGGAGATATCGAATCTCACAATAAATATCAATAAGCTTAATCCCATAAGAGGCAGCTCATATAATTAACTACCATGGTTCATTTAAGATAAGAAGGCATGTGTGAACGTTCAAAACCATGATGAATAGTGCTTCAAGTGTGCTATATTATCTGCACTACATCCGGTTCATTGTAATTCTAATCGTTTGTACAATTACATGGATTTTGAAGATAAACTCGATTTGACTCGAATAGGTTTTCCTGTTACAATCAAATAAGTGGCTACATTCGAGAAGTTAAATAATACATCTATCAATGTATACATATTGAAAAAATCTGGGACGAGGTACTCTATCCATCCATGTCACGTCACTTCTCTCAAGCAGAAAAAACATGTTAATTTTCTTCTTATTTAAGACTTTTACATTGATGAAAAAGAAGAAGAAGGAAAAGAAAGAGAAGATGATAATGTCTATATTCCAAAGTTTCACTATGCGTGGATTAAAAATTTATCAAGACTAGTGAAATCTCAAGTGACGAAAAATAGACAACGTCAACATATTTGTGATAGATGTTTGCACTATTTTATTAATGAAGAAAAATTCAAGGCCCGCGAAATGGATTGTCAACAGATAAATAAGCGTAGAATCCAATTACCTCCAAAAAATGATAATGTATTGTTGTTTTGTAATTTCAATAATAAAACAAAAGTACCGTTCGTCATCTACGCAGATTTTGAGTGCCTGTTTAAATCTGTAGATAACGATACGCGTGTATACCAATGTCATCAAGCCTATAGTATTGGATATTATGTTAAGTGTAGTTTCGATGACAAGAGATCTGTATATTACAGCTATAGACAAGAAGAAGATGGCATTAAGACCCTGCTGAGTGGTATGTTGAACAGCTTCAAGCATTAGCAGATAATTAAAATGTTTCACACTCTAATCTGAAGTTTACGGATCTCACCAGAAAAAATCAAGAAGACTTTAGTAGCTGAAATTTGCCATATTTTTACAAAATCTCTTGCTCCTTCTGCTATGAAAGTGAGAGACCACTGCCATCTTACGGGAAAGTACAGAGGTGCTGCTGACGAGAAATGTAATATAAATCTCCAAGATGTACAATTCATTTTAGTCGTCTTTCATAACTCGACTGGACATACGACTCTCTTTCCATCATCAAGGAGCTCGCCACAGCTGACAATTTTGAGGGGCAATTGATGGCAGAAAACAAGGAACGCTATATTTCCTTTACAAAGCATGTAGAAGGTTCTAGCGTTTGGCTTTTCTAGTGAGCTGCAGTTGCATCAGACTTTTATGAGGATGATCTACAGCGGTGGATAAAGGCCAAAGTTAGAACTAATAAACTAATTGAGTTTAATTAATTGAAGTAAAAAATCAAATTCAATAAAAAAAGAAAGCAAGAATAAATTTAATTATAGATTTAGCTCTATATAGAAAGAAATAATTTATCATTCACATTAACAATGAAATTCAAATGTTTAATGAAAAATAAATAAGCTTCATAACTAGAGGTATAAACGACGAGTCGGATTTACAGGAAAGGTTTTGCGGAACTAGGTAAATAAGCGTATCTGATGACTTATTTAAATTAATTCTTTCTTTGTTAAATTATTGAATAATAAAATTAAAGAGTTTTCTTTACAACGCTGACAAATAAAAATAAAATGCAATCATAAAAAAATATACTTTAATCTAATTTAACAAACTAAATAATATCTTATTGACTGGTGATACTATAAATAAAGAAAAATAAATTGTTGTTCCTCTTTCCATCAGTAGATGGCGTGGCATTCTAATAACCATCTCTGAAAGAAACTAAGAAAAGGGAAAACAAAAGATTAATAACGCAATTTATAAATGAGAATTATTTACGGCGGGTAAACGCAAAATCTACTTTACCGACGGCAGTTTAGGCGGCGATACTGTAGGTAAGACAGGTGACTAGGTCGGCACAAGAGTAAAGGAGGCGGCTAGGACAGGTGACTCTTTCTGCTTACAAGAGAAACTCTACTCGAGAGAGGAAGGGGGATGCTGGTCCATGAACCTCACAATGACCAGGGTGGAGGTAGGTGGAGAGGAATCTACATAGTGGGAACCTCCGACCACATAGATAGGACGGTGACAGAGACTCTTACTATGTAGAGCATAACTTCTCTACATAGCGAGAGGAGAGAGGAGTCTGCGTAGTGGAATTCCCCTACTACTTTGATGTAGCGGAAAGGAATATAGATACGGAGTACTCTTACTGTGTAGAGCATAACTTCTTTACACAGCGAGAGAGGAGAGAGGACTACCTCAGCCGGCTGCCGTTCGGATGTATATGCTCTAGAGCTCGCTATTCCCATTGCTGGAGTGGCGCCTCGTAGCAGCTGAGTGCGGGTACTAAGCTTTAAACGTGAGGCTTGAATTTGCATCGTCACAGGGTAGCGATGTGAGTTTTAGGTTCATAGACTCCTTCAGATTTATGCCTTCGTTTCTGGAGAAATTGAGTTCATACTTAGAT
This sequence comes from Anastatus disparis, assembly GCA_017163975.1. Taxonomy (NCBI): domain Eukaryota; kingdom Metazoa; phylum Arthropoda; class Insecta; order Hymenoptera; family Eupelmidae; genus Anastatus; species Anastatus disparis. Next base: position 203,326 of record JAFFSR010000086.1, on the reverse strand, counting down.
CAGCATAATATTACCTCTCGAACATTTGAGGAGTCAAGCTACACATGAGAGCAGATCAAGTTATTACTCAGAAAAGAAGTTTTCCCATATGACTACATGAGCTTTCGAAAAATTAGAAGAGGAAGAGTTACCATCGAAAGAAGACTTCTACCATAAATTCAATGAGTTTGAGATCAGCGAAGGAGATTACAAGCACGTGAGAAACAATAAAGATAGAGACGCTAGGCGAGTATTCCGATATATACTTGAAGACAGATGTACTGCTGTCAACTTACATTTTTGAAAATTCACGATCGACGTGTGCCAAAGCTTATAGATTAGATCCGGCACATATACAACTCCAGGCCTAACATGGGACGCTATTTTAAAATATACCGATATCAAACTAGAATTGCTAATTGACATAGGTATGCTAATGTTTATTGAGAGGAATATAAAAGCAGAGATCAGTAAATGCTCCAATTAATACGCTAAGGCAAATAATAGGTATATGGGGATATCCTATAACTCCATTTCTGATGTATTTTGTAAATGTGCCACAAACGGCGCAGTAGATATTTCTATAAAACATTCATTTTTACACATAAAAATTACCGTAATTTATCTTATGTGTAAAGGGTCTAGCCAGGGTAGAATAGGTGAATTGGCCTTAGAAGCAGAGAGAAAAACTGATATAGCCGTTATATTCTATATAAAAAAATATACCTCTATACAAATTTTCAGCCTTCTAAACCTAACCTCAAAAACGCAATTTTTCATTTTTAGAGTCTCTTAGCTCTATCTCCGTCAATTTTTAAGCTAGAATACTCTTTTTTTTTAATTTAGGTTTTTTGAAGCCCTATAAATTAGTCTCCAATACTTTATAATTTAAAAAATTAATTGATACTATCAATTTTATATACTTTAATTATTCAAATTATTTTTTGTTTTGGAATTAATGGAATTTTATCATTTTTATGCTATTTAAAAGATGGAAATTTCACCCTGTATGTAGAATTTCAGAAAGCATATATTATTTTATCCAATCATGCATAATAAGTAGGTACGATGAAAATTAAGTACAACTTGAAACTTGAGTATCGTTACTTAAGTATCAGCTGTTACTTCATTTTTTTATATGAAATATAAAAGCATACAGATATGATAGTCGTCGGTAAAGATGTCATACTCAATTAAAGTAACAGCTTACACTCAAGTAACGATACTTAAATTCCAAGTGATACTCAATACTCAAGTCACGACTATTAATTCGAGCCTTAATCAGGGAGCTTCACTTTGTCTATACGATCTATGTCTGTCTTTATTGGCAGCTCCAGGCGTAACTATTGATGGATTCTACTTAGTACATAGGTCTTCTATTTTTAGTCTCCATGGTCCATAGCAACAACAAATAGTTTGTTTTCTCTAGTATTCATGTTATATCTTGCATGTGTAATTCCAATTAGTGAATAAATTAGACTCGTCATAAGACTAATCAAGCTAGAACAACTACAAATTAGACTTGATTATTGGCAATTCGTTGTCAAGTGATATTTGGTTACTTATTTCATAAGTTAATATTCTGTATATTTTATGTTTTGTAGGATTATAAATATTGAATTACACACAAAAAAAAATTAAAAATAACCTTCATGTATACAATCTTAATTAAAATAATTTATATTATATTTGTGAATGTGTTTGTTTGTATGTAATATGCATTTTAAACTATAAAAAAATGTATAAAAATTATATAGAAATATCTGAAATATTTTTGTATGTTGATCTATCGGAAGACTTAAACGCAATTTTTCATAACATCGGCGACATCTTGTCCAGTTTTTCGTTTAACAGGAACTGCCCACGCATACTTTGAAAATACATCTTTTACGGTAAGCATATTGTTGAAACCATTAAAGTCTAATACTACAAATAAATAAACACGATTTAATTTCACAGACTATTTATTCTTAGGTAATAAACAATTTATAAAAAGAGTCTTATTAACAAGGTTATATACAAAGAAACATTTATAAAAGGGATGATTTTTCTTAAACCGATGCGTACGTGCGAGAGCTTCCTTCTAATTTGACGCTGTGACCACGAATATTTACGATCGTTGCTGCTTTTTGAGAAGCTCCATCTATCTTCCTTGAGAAACGACATATCGTAATAATAAAAAGTGCGCTCTTATTTGAATTTGCATCACAGATATTTAAAACCTTTATTCTTTTTAAAATACGGTTGTATTTCCATTAGATCTGCTTGCCACAGTTCATCCAATCCTCGTACGTCAAACTTTCGATTCGGATAATTACGACGTACTGGCTTGTGAAGCTCTCCTACTACTCTCTGACGTTGTTCCATTGATTGTTATTGATTGACTATTTTGTACTAGCAGTGATAATGTCTTTCTTATAGTCTCGATATCTATCTGGGTTTTCACAAATTTCTTATCGGGTTTGTCTCTATGCATCTCTACGATTTTATCTAAATTATTGAGATCACTTCTCAAACTAGATATTGCATCTAATAATCCTTGAACTTCTAAACGTGTTATGCGCTGCAAAGTATCTAGATTTACACCTTTGATCAGAGGGGCGATTCAACCTATGCTACATATGTATGTATCACGGTGATATGTATGTACGTTCGAACGTAAGTTGGTAGCACTGCTAAGACAAGTCGTCGCGCGCAAAAATTGTATCTACATGGAAACGGAGACTTGAGGTCTTGACGGTTCGACAGACGATTCAATGCGCGCGACGACTTGTCTTAGCAGTGCTACCAACTTACGTTCGAACGTACATACATATCACCGTGATACATACATATGTAGCATAGGTTGAATCGCCCCTCAGATGATTAGGTGATGCGAGATTGCATAGTCTTTGTTCTTTAAGTCACACTGACGATCAGGAGTAATTCAACATCTAACTCCCAGATGACCACGATCACCCTCGCTTCGTTGAAGATTACGTCCGAATAAGTCTTACAATAAGAACACTAATCTGAAAGTTATTTCATGAAATACATCAACATATACCGTACGGAACAAAAAGTCGTTCAGATAATTTTAAAAACTGGCCTTTAAATTTTCGAAAACTGAAGACTTGGCTGCTGCAGAATTCTACTTTATGAGTGAAATTGAGAAAGTTCGTTGTTTTGAATGCTCTATAGAGATTTGTTGGTAGGAAATCGGTGAAATCCACTATCAGAGCATAAAACATGGAATAATCGCTGATGCTTCCTCTTAAATATGCCCACTAATCTTCCTGCAGATAATTCTTTAGATAGTAAATGTGAAGTTTGCTATGATAAAGGAATAAAGATAGCATTTTTACAGTGTGGACATTGTTGCTGTTGTTATCAATGTGCTAGAAATGTTAAACAATGCATAATCTGTAGTAAAAACTTTACGTTAAGAGTAACGGTATTTATATCTTAAGTACCTCAAACAAAAAAGATTTTTTATTTTAGGAAGTGATGGGAGCCCCAACCAACGCACTCTACCTGTGAGGTACAACCAAGAATCTTTACTTGTGAACCCGTTACTACAATATCTAAATATTATCCATTATCAAGACTACATTTATCCAGCATTTAAATAAGTCTTAAGAAAAAATCATACAATTTTCTATTAAAAAATCTATAAATTTAATTGATAACTTTAGTCGACAAAATTGTACAACATGTCAGAAATCTATCCATCATCAGAGACTTATGTGAAGGTAGTTGTATATTGAATTTAATCAAATTATTATCGAATTCGATCGAATTTATATCGAATTTGATCAAATTTTTATTGAACTTGATCGAACTTTTATAGAACTTGATCAAATTTTCATTGAATTTGATCAAATTCTTATCAAACTTGATCGAATGTGATCGAATTTTCATCGAATTTGATCAAAATTTTATCAAGGTTGATCGAATTTTCATCAAACTTGATCGAATTTTTTATCAGATTTGATCAAATTGTTATCGACTTCCATCGACTTTTTTATCGACTTTTATCAATTCCGTTTAATAACTTTGTCGACTTTTCATAAACTTTTATCAAGACAACTGATTGCACTAATGTCATTTAAGAGAAGACTTAGCGAGGAAATAGTAGAACTTCAAATCACACTACCGCCGAGGAGGTATGTCCACCTAATGGAGAACTTAATGTGCTTATCATTTATGCAAGTGACAAAGAGTTTGTCGTTCTCTACAACTTTAAATATTTTATAACATATCCTTTACTAAGACAGAAATATGGTTTGATAAAAATAATCTATTTAGTTCGATTATTTCGATTCCATATTCAGTCCTCACGGATCCTAATCTATTTACCTGAAATTATCGTTGCTACTCTAATTCATTTACTTTCTTTGTAGAAAAAAACTTATCACAAGAGTTAAGCTTTGAGAAATTCATCTTTTCCGCTGCTTGAGAAATGAATACTTTTCAGCGAAGGGACTCGTATAAATATTTCCATCCTGCTGGTGCAACCTTCATAGAAGAAACGCTTCTAATAGGCATACAATATTTTTTTCAACTCAATAGAATTTTCATAGAATTTGATTCAATTTTCATTGAATTTCATTGAATTTCATTGAATTTCATCGAATTTGATCCAATTTTTGTATTGAACATCATCGAATTTTCATCGAATTTGATCGAATTTTTATTAAACTTGATCAAATTTGATTAAATAAAATAATTTAAAGCTATGTGATATAAATATCTAGATGTTCATTTAAATTATAAAATTATCTCCGAATCATCTTATCGTCTTATTAAACTTGTTCAATACCAGGTTGATTTACTGTAAATACAACAGGTTTAAGATTTGAGAATCAGTATGCATAGGACACTTGAGCTATCAACATGGCTAACTTTCTTGAAATCGAAAAACAAAGACGATTGAATCTAAACTTTCATATCAATTAAATATCAATTCTGGTCAAATATTTGATTCTGATCAAAATAAAAAAACATCTACAGGTAATTCGAAAACTGAGGTTACTTTGAATGATGTTAATAAGTCTACACCTAATACATCTTTTCAACGTATAAAAGGTTCCAAAGGAAAAGATGAACTTCTTTTAAATGGTATTTTTTTTTATAAGGATAAGGTTATGAGTGATGATAATATTTAATAGAAGTGTTAATTTTACCGTTCAAAACAATGTTTGAGTCGTGCTGTAACAAAGGATATGAATATTTTGTACACCACATAAATATACAATAACGCCTGGGCAGAAAGAAAATATAACAAGAAATATGATTTTTAAGGAAAAACGTGAATTCACCACACATAATAAACACACATAATATAAATGATAAACTAGCAAGGAGAAATAATATTGATTCCATCGATTACCAAAGGTATCCAGAATCAAAATTACTTGAAGATAGTTATTCTAGCTATGATGATGAAATAGTAAATTATCAAAAAAATAAAAAGTACAATATATTCAATAGTTGTAAAATGAAATTTCGTAATAACGCTTTATCAGTTTTAAAATGTAAAATAGCGAAAGCTAGTTCTAACGATGTTAATAGTGATACATCATCAGATTCTTCTAATAATACTTTTTTCCAACTCGAAAGAGCTAATTTCGAATACTGTTAACTAAAATCTATTTTTTTAAATTCACCCGTATATAGGTTTGAAAAAGCAAAATTAAGTTCCATAGATTCTTACAATGATACTTCATCAGATCATTCTATCAGTAACGCCTCTTCATCTAAATACATAAGCGATCTCCTGTTGGAAGATTATGGTATCGGAGAATGGGACAACCCCAATGTATTAGTTGATCGCCTTCGTATTCTTACATCTCCAACTAATACGAATCTGTATATTACCAAGGACATAGACTTTGTAATTAACGAACTACGAAAAGGTGGTTATATATATTAACTTGGGATGATATAAAATTTGTTTCAAATAAATGTCACCAGTTAAAGAGCTTTTAAAGCACTTAAACTACAATGAAAGATTGCTAAAAGCTTTCAAAGACAGTTTTCACGAAACAGGGTTGAAAGATTTATAAAAGATTTCTCGCAGGCGTTCTCCTTGCTGTACCTCGAAACCTTCACGCAATCTTTCATAAATCTTTTATGCAATATTCCAAAGGAATATATTAGTAATCTTATAGAGAAGATTTCACGAAATATTTCATAAATCTTTCAACAATGTTTCACAGCAAGATTTTTGGTTTACTTAGACTGCGATAAAAAATTGTTAAAAGCTTTCATTGAAATATTTCAGGAAACATGTTTGAAAGATTGATAAAAGATTTCTTTCTAGTGTTCTCCATGCTTTAGTCGAAAACCTTCACACTATCTTTCATAAATCTTACATAAAAGATTCTTAAAACTGTGGTAATCTTGCAATGAAAGATTGTGAAAATCTTTTATTAATATTTTCTTGAAATATTACCGTCAATATTGTTAAAATCTTTTATAAATCTTTCATGAAAGATTTTTGTAACTCTGATAATCTTGCAATGAAAGATTGTGAACATCTTTTATTAATATTTTTTTGAAATATTACCGTAAATATTGCTAAAATCTTTCCTAAATCTTTCATGAAAGATTTTTAAAACTGTCATAATCTTGCAATAAAAGATTGTAGAAATCTTGTGTAAATATTTTCTTGAAATATTACTGTTGATATTGCTGAATTCTTTCATGAATCTTTCATGAAAGATTTTTAAAACTGTGATAATCTTGCAATGGAAGATTGTGGAAATCTTTAATAAATATTTTCTTAAAATATAACCGTAAATATTGCTGAATTCTTTCATAAATCTTTCATGAAAGATTTTTAAAACTGTGGTAATCTTGCAATGAAAGATTGTGAAAATCTTTTATTAATATTTTTTTGTAAAATTACCGTCAATATTGCTAAAATCTTTCCTAAATCTTTCATGAAAGATTTTCAAAACTGTCATAATCTTGCAATGAAAGATTGTAGAAATCTTGAGTAAATATTTTCTTGAAATATTACTGTTGATATTGCTAAAATCTTTCATAAATCTTTCATAAAAGATTTTTGAAACAGTGATAATCTTGCAATGAAAGATTGTGGAAATCTTTAATAAATATTTTCTTAAAATATTACCGTAAATATTGCCGAATTCATTCATAAATCTTTCATGAAAGATTTTTAAAACAGTGATAATCTTGCAATGAAAGATTGTGAAAATCTTTAATAAATATTTTATTGAAATATTACCGTAAATATTGCTGAAATCTTTCCTAAATCTTTCATGAAAATTTTTTAAAACTGTCATAATCTTGCAATGAAATATTGTAGAAATCTTGGGTAAATATTTTCTTGAAATATTACTGTTGATATTACTAAAATCTTTCATAAATCTTTCATGAAAGATTTTTGAAACAGTGATAATCTTGCAATAAAAGATTGTGGAAATCTTTAATAAATATTTTCTTAAAATATTACCGTGAATATTGCTGAATTCTTTCATAAATATTTCATGAAAGATTTTTAAAACTGTGGTAATCTTGCAATGAAAGATTGTGAACATCTTTTATTAATATTTTATTGAAATACTACCGTAAATATTGCTGGAATCATTCCTAAATCTTTCATGAAAGATTTTTAAAACTGTGATGATCTTGCAATGAAAGATTGTGGAAATCTTTAATGAATATTTTCTTGAAAGATTACCGTAAATATTGCTAAATTCTTTCAAGAATCTTTCATGAAAGATTTTTAATACTGTGGTAATCTTGCAATGAAAGATTATGAACATCTTTTATTAATATTTTTTTGAAATATTACAGTAAATATTGCTGAAATCTTTCCTAAATCTTTCATGAAAGATTTTTTAAACTGTCATAATCTTGCAATGAAAGATTGTGGAAATCTGTAATAAATATTTTCTTGAAATATTACCGTAAATATTGCCGAATTCTTTCATAAATCTTTCATGAAAGATTTTTGAAACTGAGGTAATCTTGCAATGAAAGATTGTAAAAATCTTTTATTAATATTTTATTGAAATACTACCGTAAATATTGCTGGAATCATTCCTAAATCTTTCATGAAAGATTTTTAAAACTGTGATGATCTTGCAATGAAAGATTGTGGAAATCTTTAATGAATATTTTCTTGAAAGATTACCGTAAATATTGCTAAATTCTTTCAAGAATCTTTCATGAAAGATTTTTAAAACTGTGGTAATCTTGCAATGAAAGATTATGAACATCTTTTATTAATATTTTTTTGAAATATTACAGTAAATATTGCTGAAATCTTTCCTAAATCTTTCATGAAAGATTTTTTAAACTGTCATAATCTTGCAATGAAAGATTGTAGAAATCTTGAGTAAATATTTTTTTGAAATATTACTGTTAATATTGCTAAAATCTTTCATAAATCTTTCATGAAAGATTTTTGAAACAGTGATAATCTTGCAATAAAAGATTGTAGTAATCTTTAATAAATATTTTCTTGAAATATTGCCGTAAATATTGCCAAATTCGTTCATAAATCTTTCATGAAATATTTTTAAAACTGTGGTAATCTTGCAATGATAGATTGTAAACATCTTTTATTAATATTTTTTTGTAAAATTACCGTCAATATTGCTGGAATCTTTCCTGAATCTTTCATGAAAGATTTTGAAAACTGTCATAATCTTACAATGAAAGATTGTGGAAATCTTTTATTAATATTTTCTTGAAATATTACCGTCAATATTGTTAAAATCTTTTATAAATCTTTCATGAAAGATTTTTGTAACTCTGATAATCTTGCAATGAAAGATTCTGGAAATCTGTAATATATATTTTCTTGAAATATTACCGTAAATATTGCCGAATTCTTTCCTAAATCTTTCATGAAAGATTTTTGAAACTGTGGTAATCTTGCAATGAAAGATTGTGAAAATCTTTTATTAATATTTTCTTAAAGTATTGCCGTCAATATTGTTAAAATCTTTCATAAATCTTTCATGAAAGATTTTCGTGACTCTGATAATCTTGCAATAAAAGATTGTGGAAATCTTTATTAAATATTTTTTTTAAATATTACCGTAAATATTGCTGAAATCTTTCCTAAATCTTTCATGAAAGATTTTTAAAACTGTTATAATCTTGCAATGAAATATTGTAGAAATCTTGAGTGAATATTTTCTTGAAACATTACTGTTGATATTGTTAAAATCTTTCATAAATCTTTCATGAAAGATTTTTGAAACAGTGATAATCTTGCAATGAAAGATTGTGGAAATCTTTAATAAATATTTTCTTGAATTATTACCGTAAATATTGCCAAATTCTTTCATAAATCTTTCATGGAAGATTTTTAAAACAGTGATAATCTTGCAATAAAAGATTGTGGAAATCTGTAATATATATTTTCTTGAAATATTACCGTAAATATTGCCGAATTCTTTCATAAATCTCTCATGAAAGATTTTTGAAACTGTGGTAATCTTGCAATGAAAGATTGTGAAAATCTTTTATTAATATTTTCTTGAAGTATTGCCGTCAATATTGTTAAAATCTTTCATAAATCTTTCATGAAAGATTTTCGTAACTCTGATAATCTTGCAATAAAAGATTGTAGAAATCTTTATTAAATATTTTTTTGAAATATTACCGTAAATATTGCTGAAATCTTTCCTAAATCTTTCATGAAAGATTTTTAAAACTGTTATAATCTTGCAATGAAATATTGTAGAAATCTTGAGTGAATATTTTCTTGAAACATTACTGTTGATATTGTTGAAATCTTTCATAAATCTTTCATGAAAGATTTTTGAAACAGTGATAATCTTGCAATGAAAGATTGTGGAAATCTTTAATAAATATTTTCTTGAAATATTACCGTAAATATTGCCAAATTCTTTCATAAATCTTTCATGAAAGATTTTTAAAACAACGATAGTCTTGCAATAAACGATTGTGGAAATCTTTAATAAATATTTTTTTAAATATCACCGCAAATATTACTGAAATCGTTCCTAAATCTTTCATGAAAGATTTTTAAAACTGTTATAATCTTGCAATAAAAGATTGTAGAAATCTTGAGTAAATATTTTCTTGAAATATTACTGTTGATATTGCTGAATTCTTTCATAAATCTTTCATGAAAGATTATTAAAACTGTGATAATCTTGCAATGAAAGATTGTGAACATCTTTTATTAACATTTTTTTGAAATATTACAGTAAATATTGCTGAAATCTTTCCTAAATCTTTCATGAAAGATTTTTTAAACTGTCATAATCTTGCAATGAAAGATTGTAGAAATCTTAAGTAAATATTTTCTTGTAATGTTACTGTTAATATTGCTTAAATCTTTCATAAATCTTTCATGAAAGATTTTTGAAACAGTGATAATCTTGCAATGAAATATTGTGGAAATCTTTAATAAATATTTTTTTGAAATATTGCCGTAAATATTGCTAAATTCTTTTATAAATCTTTCATGAAAGATTTTTAAAACTGTGGTAATCTTGCAATGAAAGATTGTGAAAATCTTTTATTAATATTTTCTTGAAATATTACCGTCAATATTGTTAAAATCTTTTATAAATCTTTCATGAAAGATTTTTGTAACTCTGATAATCTTGCAATGAAAGATTGCAGTAATATTTCGTAACTATTTTCTTAAAATATTACCGTAAATATTGCTGAAATCTTTCCCAAATCTTTCATGGAAGATTTTTAAAACAGTGATAATCTTGCAATAAAAGATTGTGGAAATCTGTAATCAATATTTTCTTGAAATATTACCGTAAATATTGCCGAATTCTTTCATAAATCTTTCATGAAAGATTTTTGAAACTGTGGTAATCTTGCAATGAAAGATTGTGAAAATCTTTTATTAATATTTTCTTGAAGTATTGCCGTCAATATTGTTAAAATCTTTCATAAATCTTTCATGAAAGATTTTTAAAACAGCGATAGTCTTGCAATAAACGATTGTGGAAATCTTTAATAAATATTTTTTTGTAAAATTACCGTCAATATTGCTGAAATCTTTCCTGAATCTTTCATGAAAGATTTTGAAAACTGTCATAATCTTACAATAAAAGATTGTGAAAATCTTTTATTAATATTTTCTTGAAATATTACTGTCAATATTGTTAAAATCTTTTATAAATCTTTCATGAAAGATTTTTGTAACTCTGATAATCTTGCAATGAAAGATTGCAGTAATATTTCGTAACTATTTTTTTAAAATATCACCGTAAATATTGCTGAAATCTTTCCCAAATCTTTCATGGAAGATTTTTGAAACAGTGATAATCTTGCAATAAAAGATTGTGGAAATCTGTAATAAATATTTTCTTGAAATATTACCGTAAATATTGCCGAATTCTTTCATAAATCTTTCATGAAAGATTTTTGAAACTGTGGTAATCTTGCAATGAAAGATTGTGAAAATCTTTTATTAATATTTTCTTGAAGTATTGCCGTCAATATTGTTAAAATCTTTCATAAATCTTTCATGAAAGATTTTCGTAACTCTAAAAATCTTGCAATAAAAGATTGTGGAAATCTTTATTAAATATTTTTTTGAAATATTACCGTAAATATTGCTGAAATCTTTCCTAAATCTTTCATGAAAGATTTTTAAAACTGTCATAATCTTGCAATGAAATATTGTAGAAATCTTGAGTAAATATTTTCTTGAAACATTACTGTTGATATTGTTAAAATCTTTTATAAATCTTCCATGAAAGATTTCTGAAACAGTAATAATCTTGCAATAAAAGATTGTGGAAATCTTTAATAAATATTTTCTTAAAATATTACCGTAAATATTGCCGAATTCTTTCATAAATCTTTCATGAAAGATTTTTAAAACAGCGATAGTCTTGCAATAAACGATTGTGGAAATCTTTAATAAATATTTTTTGAAATATTACCGTAAATATTACTGAAATCTTTCCCAAATCTTTCATGGAAGATTTTTAAAACAGTGATAATCTTGCAATAAAAGATTGAGGAAATCTGTAATCAATATTTTCTTGAAATATTACCGTAAATATTGCCGAATTCTTTTCATAAATCTTTCATGAAAGATTTTTGAAACTGTGGTAATCTTGCAATGAAAGATTGTGAAAATCTTTTATTAATATTTTCTTGAAGTATTGCCGTCAATATTGTTAAAATCTTTCATAAATCTTTCATGAAAGATTTTTAAAACAGCGATAGTCTTGCAATAAACGATTGTGGAAATCTTTAATAAATATTTTTTGTAAAATTACCGACAATATTGCTGAAATCTTTCCTAAATCTTTCATGGAAGATTTTAAAACTGTCATAATCTTGCAATGAAATATTGTAGAAATCTTGAGTAAATATTTTCTTGAAACATTACTGTTGATATTGTTAAAATCTTTTATAAATCTTCCATGAAAGATTTCTGAAACAGTAATAATCTTGCAATAAAAGATTGTGGAAATCTTTAATAAATATTTTCTTGAAATATTACCGTAAATATTGCCGAATTCTTTCATAAATCTTTCATGAAAGATTTTTAAAACAGCGATAGTCTTGCAATAAACGATTGTGGAAATCTTTAATAAATATTTTTTTGAAATATTACCGTAAATATTACTGAAATCTTTCCTAAATCTTTCATGAAAGACTTTTAAAACTGTCATAATCTTGCAATGAAAGATTGTAGAAATCTTAAGTGAATATTTTCTTGAAATATTACCGTTAATATTGCTGAATTCTTTCATAAATCTTTCATGAAAGATTTTTAAAACTGTGATAATCTTGCAATGAAAGATTGTGGAAATCTTTAATAAATATTTTCTTGAAATATTACCGTAAATATTGCAGAATTTTTTTCATTAATCTTTCATGGAAGATTTTTAAAACTGTGATTCCTTGCAATGAAAGATTGTAGAAATCTTATAAATATTTTCTTAAAATATTACTGTCGATATTGCTAAAATCTTTCATAAATCTTTCATAAAAGATTTTTGAAACAGTGATAATCTTGCAATGAAAGATTGTGGAAATCTTTAATAAATATTTTCTTGAAATATTACCGTAAATATTGCCAAATACTTTCATAAATCTTCCATGAAAGATTTTCAAAACAGTGATAATCTTGCAATGAAAGATTGTGGAAATCTTGAATAAATATTATTTTGAAATTTTACCGTGAATATTGCGGAATTCTTTCATAAATCTTTCATGAAAGATTTTTAAAACTGTGATAATTTTGCAATGAAAGATTGTGAAAATCTTTTATTAATATTTTCTTGAAGTATTGCTGTCAATATTGTTAAAATCTTTTATAAATCTTTCATGAAAGATTTCCGTAACTCTGATAATCTTGCAATAAAAGATTGTGGAAATCTTTAATAAATATTTTTTTGAAATATTACCGTAAATATTGCTGAAATCTTTCCTTGATCTTTCATGAAAGATTTTTAAAACTGTTATAATCTTGCAATGAAATATTGTAGAAATCTTGAGTAAATATTTTCTAGAAATATTACTGTTGATTTTGCTAAAATCTTTCATAAATTTTTCATGAAAGATTTTTGAAACAGTGATAATCTTGCAATGAAAGATTGTGGAAATCGTTAATAAATATTTTCTTGAAATATTACCATAAATATTGCCGAATTCTTTCATGAATCTTTCATGAAAGATTTTTAAAACAGTGATAATCTTGCAATAATCGATTGTGAAATCTTTAATGAATATTTTTTTGAAATATTACCGTAAATATTGCTGAACTCTTTCCTAAATCTTTCATGAAAGATTTTTAAAACTGTCATAATCTTGCAATAAAAGACTGTAGAAATCTTGAGTAAATATTTTCTTGAAATATTACTGTTGATATTGCTAAAATCTTTGATAAATCTTTCATAAAAGATTTTTGAAACAGTGATAATCTTGCAATGAAAGATTGTGGAAATCTTTAATAAATATTTTCTTGAAATATTACCGTAAATATTACCGAATTCTCTCATAAATCTTTCATGAAAGATTTTCAAAACAGTAATAATCTTGCAATGAAAGATTGTGGAAATTTTTACTAATTATTTTTTCGAAATATTACCGTAAATATTGCTGAATTCTTTCATAAATTTTTCATGAAAGATTTTCAAAACTGTGGTAATCTTGCAATAAAAGATTGTGAAAATCTTTTATTTATATTTTCTTGAAGTATTGCCGTCAATATTGTTAAAATCTTTTATAAATCTTTCATGAAAGATTTTCGTAACTCTGATAATCTTGCAATAAAAGATTGTGGAAATCTTTAATAAATATTTTTTGAAATATCACCGTAAATATTGCTGAAATCTTTCCTAAATCTTTCATGAAAGATTTTCAAAACTGTCATAATCTTGCAGCGAAATATTGTAGAAATCTTGAGTAAATATTTTCTTGAAATATTACTGTTGATACTGCTAAAATCTTTTATAAAATATTCATGAAAGATTTTTGAAACAGTGATAATATTGCAATGAAAGATTGTGGAAATTTTTAATAAATATTTTCTTGAAATATTACCGCAAATATTGCCGAATTCTTTCATAAATCTTTTATGAGAGATTTTTAAAACAGTGATAATCTTGCAATGAAAGATTGTGGAAATCTTTAATAATTATTTTTTTTAAATATTAAAGCAAATATTGCTAAGATCTTTCCTAAATCTTTCATGAAAGATTTTTAAAACTGTCATAATCTTGCAATGAAAGATTGTAGAAATCTTGAGTAAATATTTTCTTGAAATATTACTGTTAATATTGATAAAATCTTTCATAAATCTCTCATGAAAGATTTTTGAAACAGTGATAATCTTGCAATGAAAGATTGTGAACATCTGTAATAAATATTTTCTTGAAATATTACCGTAAATATTGCCGAACTCTTTCATAAATCTTTCATGAAAGATTTTCAAAACAGTGATAATTTTGCAATAAAAGATTGTGGAAATCTTTAATAAATATTTTTTTGAAATATTACAGTAAATATTGCTGAATCCTTTCATAAATCTTTCATGAAAGATTTTTAAAACTGTCATAATCTTGCAATGAAAGATTGTAGAAATCTTAAGTAAATATGTTCTTGAAATATTAGTGTTGATATTGCTAAAATCTTTAATAAATCTTTCATGAAAGATTTTTGAAACAGTGATAATCTTGCAATGAAAGATTGTGGAAATCTTCAATATATATTTTCTTGAAAGATTACCGTAAATATTGCCGAACTCTTTCATAAATCTTTCATGAAAGATTTTTAAAACAGTGATAATTTTGCAATAAAAGATTGTGGAAATCTTTAATAAATATTTTTTGAAATATTACCGTAAATATTGCTGAATCCTTTCATAAATCTTTCATGAAAGATTTTTAAAACTGTCATAATCTTGCAATGAAAGATTGTAGAAATCTTAAGTAAATATTTTCTTGAAATATTAGTGTTGATATTGCTAAAATCTTTCATAAATCTTTCATGAAAGATTTTTGAAACAGTGATAATCTTGCAATGAATGATTGTGGAAATCTTCAATATATATTTTCTTGAAATATTACCGTAAATATTGCCGTACTCTTTCATAAATCTTTCATGAAAGATCTTCAAAACAGTGATAATCTTACAGTAAAAGATTGTGGAAATCTTTAATAAATATCATTTTGAAATATTACCGTAAATATTGCTGAATTCTTTCATAAATATTTCATGAAAGATTTTAAAATAGTGATAATCTTGCAATGAAAGATTGTAGAAATATTTCAGAAATATTTTCCCGAAATATTACTGTTGATATTGCTGAAATCTTTCATGAAAGATTTTTATGATAGTTACAATATTGCAATAAAAGATTTATTTGATTGCTTAAATCTGGCCTTTAAATATTGTGTCAATATTTATTCGAAATGATTTGGAAAACTTGTTAAAATATTTCAGAAATCTTTTAACGAAATATTTTTAGGAGTTATTTTCCTTTAAAGATTGAGTTTTCTTATCATGCCTATAGGAGGGCGCGCGTTCGATACGCGTTTTGTCCACAAGTGGTAAGAGGATACCTCACTCACTATATCAGGCAAAAGATCTGATTAGTGCATACATGTACAGCGCTCATCTTATCGAATATAAATGCGATTTTATAAGTGAATGTAAAATCATGTATGCGGATACGTATTTCATGTAGAAGTATAATGTGTTAAAATATAATATAGTATAATGAAAATAAAAATTATAATTATTATGAGTATATGTGTGTTATGTGTGTGTGTCCGTGCGTGCGCGCGCGCGTGTGTGTGCATGTGTGTGTGATATATCGATATCACCGTAATAAAAGATTGTAAAAATCTTTCAGAAATATTTTTTTGAAATACTTTATCATAGATATTGCTGAAATCATTCATAAATCTTTAATGAAAGATTTGTATCACGTTAATAATCTTGCAATGAAAGATTGTAGAAATCTTTCTTAAGTATTTTCTTGAAATATTACCGTAAATATTGCTGAATTCTTTCATAAATCTTTCATGAAAGATTTTTAAAACTGTGGTAATCTTGCAATGAAAGATTGTGAAAATCTTTTATTAATATTTTTTTGTAAAATTACCGTCAATATTGCTAAAATCTTTCCTAAATCTTTCATGAAAGATTTTCAAAACTGTCATAATCTTGCAATGAAAGATTGTAGAAATCTTGAGTAAATATTTTCTTGAAATATTACTGTTGATATTGCTAAAATCTTTCATAAATCTTTCATAAAAGATTTTTGAAACAGTGATAATCTTGCAATGAAAGATTGTGGAAATCTTTAATAAATATTTTCTTAAAATATTACCGTAAATATTGCCGAATTCATTCATAAATCTTTCATGAAAGATTTTTAAAACAGTGATAATCTTGCAATGAAAGATTGTGAAAATCTTTAATAAATATTTTATTGAAATATTACCGTAAATATTGCTGAAATCTTTCCTAAATCTTTCATGAAAATTTTTTTTCCGGACATAGCGGACTTTCAACAATTTTTCATTCTTTCCTTGCAAATATTATTGAAAGCTTTTATAAATATTTCATGCTATGTGGGTAAATTTTTAAACAATCTTAATAATAATAAATAATAATAATAAATAATTATTTATTATAAAATTTTTTTTTCTAAAATTTTTTACTTAAAATTTTTACTAAAAATTCTTTCAATTAGAGAGGAATACTTATAAATAATAAAAATTATTGATTTATAAAATATTCACATATTGGCATATTTTCTACCTTATCGGCGTCAGTAATGCAAAAATGAATCAATAATGCAAGGTGAGCCAGTATTGCACTGCACCAGAACCGGCCTAACACTTCTAGCGCACTGCACAAAAACCGTCCCAGCTTATCTACTAATATTTTGTAATTATTTTTTCTTTACTATGTTCTGTTTTTATTTTAATTTGATGTATAATGTTTTTAAATTCAATTAAAAGTTACAAAATTAATAACTAGACCTATGGATAAATACTTCATGGTTTCAAGCTTAAAAGTTTGTACAATATTTTTACTTCCTGTACAATTCATAATAATCTATAAAAATAATTATGTTTAGATTTTCTACATTTACGTAAATATTTTATTCATCAATTGAAATTTGCAAAAATATTGAAACTAGTACAGTACACGGAAATATTCTAGTAAATTTTAAATATTGACATATTATGCTTTATTGAAGGAATAATATTTCATAAAGTTATTTATTTTAAGTAACAAATTATATCAGATATTTTCTAATTATATAATTTCCAATAATGAGAGCGATCTCACTCAATCGAATATTGTTGGAGCTTTTTCCACTACTAAATTGCATACATTTTTAAGAATATTTAATATTGTTTAAAATTGACTTACTTTCATTATTAATAGCAGGTCGTATATCTCTATCCTCTTCTAACTGAAAAATCCATTTTTCTGCAAAACCTAATAATTGTAGCAAAAAATAAGAAGAAAGCCCCAACTCGTATAGTAAAAAGCAATATTTTCATATATAAGAAAAAATTATTTTTATCGCTTCGTTTTTAAGAAAACTTTGAGAAACTGAACTGTCCATCCTGACCTCTATTTTTGAAGTTTCTCAAGGTTTTCTTCAAAACGAATCGATGAAAATAATTTTTCTCTATTAAAGAAAATATTGCTTTTTATGATACAAGATGGGGCTATCTTCTTACTTTTTTGCTACAATCATTAGTTTTTGCAAAAAAATTAATTCTTTGATTAGAAAAGGACAGAGATACACAACCTGTGCAACATTAAATATTTGAAATCTTATACAATCATAACATATTATTATTTATTCTAAATTATTTATTTTAATTTAGTCTTGGTGGAAGCCAGGACTTAACAATATTGTATTTGAACAATATTTTAATAATTTATGTAATACAATTATTAATGTGATCAAATAAAATAAATGCAAATTATATTGAAAAAATATTCTCAATACTTGTTTCATTATCAAAATCATCGAACACTTTTATTTTAATTAGAGTTATAAAAATACTTTTTTGACCCTCAGGGCGCAAAATTCGATTTTCTATACTCGCCCTAGGGCGAGAATGTACTATTTGCGCCCGCTTGACAAGCATAGAAATCGAATTTTTCACCCTTTGGATAAAAAAGCAATATTTGTACCACGGGCGCAAAATAGGGGATTCACGGTCCTCGTGTGAATTTAGCGCCCTCGCTTCGCTCTGGCGCTAATTTGCACTCTAGCCGGAATCCCTATATTAGTACTATAGTCCAAAAGATTTTCTTATTCATTTGTATAGATTTCAAAATTGGAAAAAGGGACTCGCTACTAATGTCTTAATGTATACGTATATGCGTATATACGTAAGATTTTTTATTTGATGTATATTTTTAAATAATAAACTAAAAACCAATCTAGTTTTACGTCTCTACAATGTTTGAAATTTGTGAATATTTAAAAAAGTTCATACATTAATTAAAAAGAATTTAGAATTTAATAGCATTTTTCGTATAAAAGTAGTCTGGTTTTGCAAATATACTACGACAATTTTTGCTAGATATAAGTATAAAAAGATAATAAATCAATTTTATTACATAGTTTTTTGGGAGATCAAATTTTCAATATTTTCGAAGTTATAAATTCTCTTTAACTTGTTAGATAATTGTTTGAATAATAATTTTATAAACAGTAATATGCTGCTGATAGCATTAATCCCATTTCATTTTTGAAAAAGTTTGATTTATAAATATTTAACAGGATTATATATGAAAAGAAATAATAAAACTTGTTTGAGATTCAGTGTTATTTTTTTCATTTTTGAGGAGCAAGATATTATTTTGTGATTGTTTTGATAATTAAATAAACAGATAAATAAATAAATAGTTCTCTTGATTGAAAAAACAAAAAAATTATCTTGAAATTTTTTTTATTTAATTTTTAGTAAATATGTTTTACGATCTATGAAATTCAATTATATTGTTCAAATAATTTTTAGTAAATATGTTTTACGATCTATGAAATTCAATGATATTGTTCAAATAATTTTTAGTAAATATGTTTTAGGATCTATAAAATTCAATTATATTGTTCAAAAAATTTTTAATAAAAAAAATCTTAATATATTTTTTCTAAAAGTTTTTTTCTTAAAAAAATTAAAAAGTTTTCAGGAATTTTCCTCGTTGCTCATAAAACTTGTTAGTTTTTTATGGAAAAATTAAAAAATAACCTTCGTAATATAATTCGCAAAAATTCATTACTATTTAAAATGCTATTTTTTTTTAAAAGTATTTCATTAACTTATTATCTAAAATTTACGATTTTTAAGTATGAAGTACATTAAAAATTTTAATCAGCAAAGAATTTGAAAAATTACAAAAATTTCATAAGTTTTACGTCTAGATTACACCCCTAAAGTTTGTGTATGTTCTGAATAATAAATGGAACATACTATACCTGACTTGCCGCAATTTTAATTTTTTAACAGTGCGAATTATGTATAAACATTCATCTATTAAAATGTCAAATAAATAAATATTGATGTATCTCATACTATCGTAAAATTAACTAATATGTTAATTTTCTTTCTGTCTCTCATTATCTCTATTAGAATTTATCTTAATTAGTTATAAAATAAATATGAAATATGATTGTGTTCAACTTTATGAATAAGAAAAATTCGTTGTTCAAATTGCTATTACTATTGTTCCCGCATGCTTTAACGGATACGTTTCTTATAAGTGAAACTAATGTATGATAGTATTGGCTAAACGCATGTTATTCAACGTTGTTGCTTCCATTGCTTTATTTCGTAAATAACACCGTGTAAAACCTAATCGACTCCATGTCTTACGAGTCCAGAATGGAGCACGTTTGTGAATTTTGACGGATCATATTACACTTATCCCCACCAGCTGTAGTTCGACGGTAGAGCTGTGCACTGTATATACAGTGAACTACTACGTTACAGTACCTATCTAACCTTAATGATTTCTTGATAAAACCTGCGTGGCTATTTCGTGCGGACAAACCTATAGAGCGTATATACTGCGCACCATTTATGACTTATTTGCACGAGATAGCTACACTGGGGGCTAATTCAGTAATACCGTAACGTCTAGCGACAAGCTTAACGCCGACGCGCGCATGCGTAGCAATCATTTTTTAGCAAATACTATCGAATATCACGAACGTTATCAGAGATCATGTTGACGCAACGACGAAAATCTTCTAAACTGAAGCGCTAAGCCGATTTTATCGACAAATTTTACAAACAACTTGAAGCTTGGTTGTAAATCGTACGTTAAACTGTTAAGAGGAGGTCACGTATCTTTGTCCTTTTCTAATCAAATAATTAATTTTTAGCTAAAACTAATAACTTTAGCAAAAAATAAAGAGAAAGCCGCATCTCGTATCAGGAAAAGCAAAATTTTCTTTAATAAGAAAAAATTAATTTTATTGCTTCGATTTCAAGAAAACCTTGAAAAACCAAATTTTTTACCCTAACCTCTGTGTTTTAAGTTTTTCAAGGTTTTCTTGGAAATGAAACGATGAAATTAATTCTCTCTCATCAATGAAGATATTGCTTTTTTTTATACAAAATGCGGCTTTCTCTTAATTTTTTGCTAAAATTATTAGTTTTTATAATAAAATCAATTCTTTGATTAGAAAAGAACAGATATACTCGACCTCCTCTTAAACGTTATATTATGCATGATATATGTATATACATTGACAGAAAAGATTTCTCGAAGCAAAAGAATTACTCCGATTTGATGTGATCATTCAAATGGAAAAATGATTTCTTAGATGTAGGTAAGTAGATGTTTAAATTAATTTCTTGCTTCACAAATTTTAAGCTGTATCCAAGAGGATCCAGATATCTTTTCTGTCAGCGTATGTATATACCTATATATATAAAGCGAACATTATTTTATTATTATTTACATTAGTGATCATGAAAATTATTTGTAATTATAATTGAATGATAAATTGTGTATAATTTAAAATTCAATTAGATCTGCAGATTTTAAAGTGACTTATATGTACTTTAATAAAAACGAACAGAAAATAATAATATAAATATTGTTTTAAATAAACTTATCTTATCACAAATAAAAAACGTTTTTTAGTAAAATTATATATTAATCTAAATTTGCATTTTATATCATATAGCAACAACTTCAGTTTCTCGTTTAAATTGTTAAGTTTGCTGCAGAACTCAAAAATATTGATTTTCAAAATTTCGTCTTTCAAAATGAAAATGTTGGCTTGTATAATGTTGAGTTAGAAGAATATATAATAGAAACATAAATACAGATTTATTTCTAATATGAATGATACATGTTGTGTGTTTTAAGGCAAATACGGTTAAAATTCCTTTTTTCTCTGTAACGGAATTTAAAATGAATGGATTATGACATTTTTTTAAATTCTTGTTTTGAACATATAATAATTAAAATATAAAACTAAGCCAGTTATAAAATATTACTTAAGTTTTCATAACGTCCCAATCAACTGTCAATTTGAAATCTTGATACTGAATGTGTGGAGAACATAAGATCTAATATAAATCTACAAAAAGACTAGTAAAATTGTAATTCATTTGCGTATAAATATGTAAAAAACTTAAAAAAACAATTTTTTTGTAATAATGTTAATTTATATGTAATAATTATTCGAAATTATTTTAATTTAGAGCTAGCAAAAAATACCTCGCTTTTAACATCGTTCAGTTGAATTTTCATATATTATATTATTATGTATAAATTAGCCAATATTAAAATGAAAAAGAATTGCAGTTTATGAATTTTGATATTTTAGTTTTGTACTAAATTGAATTTTTATATTTTTATAAAAAAGAATAATTAAAGTTACAATATGCATAGCAATTGTTTGAATACAAATTAAGTCATGATGAATTAAGAATTTGTTTTACTAAATTGTATTTGAATCAATGAAAAAATATGATAGGAATTCATTCTTTTTAATCACGTGTTCCAATCACGGACCATGAAATAATCGAAAACAGTATTTGACGTTTACGAGAACTAACAACTGCTCGGAGAAAGGAAAGTTTTGTTAAAATAGGTTCTAAATCTAGCATATCTAATTTATGTACTTAGGTATTTGAAAAAAAAGTGACGATATAATTTCAATCAGTACTATAGCTTTTAGGGACTAATGTTGGTACTATTATATTATGGAGTGAGCGCACAAATTGGCGATGCTTAGTGTCTTTTTTTATACTAAAACTGATATTTCACCCACTTGATTCAAGGGCAATATTTCGCAGAAAATGTGATTATTAATCTCTTTTCGGGCGGCTTTTCCTGTTACTAAAATTGAAAATTATTAAATATAGAATTATTTACAAAATATATAACACTTTAAAATGACTAATAATTAATATTTCACCCTGGTAGAAATTTTCCCGATTTTTTCTCCATGGGTTGGTCAATTTTTTTATATATTCCCATTCGTTGTACTATTATTTCGCCAATATCACCGCTAATGGCGTCACGTTTTACGCCATTCATTGCCCAACCGATATGGGAAATTTAAAGTTATGCTTTATATATTAATTATCACAATCATTATTACAATTATAACACATGAATAAACATATCACACGCGCACGTACATATAAAATAATTAATTGATTATCGTTTTAGAATTGTCTTTGATTAAAAGCAACATATTTTATTTTTATTAACTACGTTAAATTTTTTATAGCTTTTTTCACTATGTTCACAATTGAGGTTAAGTATACAGTCAAAATTTTCAATCTTTCACACGTATTATTTTCATCACTTTCTTCAAACACATAATCACTTTACAAACTACTTTGTTTTTATAATTATCTAAAATTCTTTTTGCTCTGTATTTTTTAAACAGTAAATACAGTAGTTATATTATGTAGCACACGTTTGATTTCAGAGTCTACCGAACGTTAGTTAGTTGTCGCTTTCGTGTTCGCACTTGTCACAGACGCCAGCTGTTAAACAGTCCGCCATTCATTAGTAAAATATTTCGCCAACCGTTCACAAATAAAATTGGGCAATAATTGAAAAATTGGGCATTTTTGTTGGTGAAATTTCTACCAGGGTCAATTCGTGATATTTAAGGAATAAAACGATACATTTTTATCTTCCATATTCCGTTTTAAAATAGCTACTTTTGAGTTTTAAATTAATTATTAGTAATTTAAAATTGATATATATATATTATATGATTTACATTATATTTATCAACTGTTAAAAATTGTTATACTATTCAATGGGTTTTACGTTAATAGGTATTAATTATATTGAAGTTTCTCGCTCCTAACATCGCTTGGTTGAATTTTCTTTTATTATATTATTACCTGGTCAAAAAAAAATCTATAAATATAGTTAAAAATATAGGTAAAGAAAATACAGCTATATTGATGTGTATTATAGCTATCTTTATGTGTAGATACTAAAAACCTAGCTATATTTCAGACTTGTGAAGTTAGCGCCTGTAAAAATAAAATATTAATATTTTTTAGCAATGAAAAGCTAAAACGTTTGCTCCTCATTTGCGGAAATAGTCTCCGTGCAAATTTTTATTTGCGGATTTTTCATATTCAAGTTATTGGAAAAACAAATTTTCCGATATAAGCGTGGCGCTAAAAATGTTTTCCTTATTATTTCATTGAAAACTCCTGTAAAATAATATTCTTTCTAGACTAATTGATTCCTCCTTTCTTGCGGATTACATAAATATTTTCATTTAATTAATTGTTCAATAAAATAATTAGATAAATCAATTTATAATTATTTAGTGGAAAGCAGTTTAAAATCTAGTTATTTTTTAGGGATTCCTGTTCCGCTCGTTCCTATATTCTAATTTTAATATCGCGGGCGCTAAAATTGTGAAAATAAATTGAATATATTGATTATTATTCAAGGAATTTAGTATATTTAATAGCATGAATTGTTTTCTCCTCGTATGCGGATTTATTTATAAGTAATAAATTTGCATAACTTCGAATAATTAAAATTTTTAAGAAAATCAAAATTAGACAAAGGTAGAGTCAGCTGTTATAAGTTTACAAGGTTATAAAATTTAAAGGGACAATTTTAATTGTTGCAGACGCGTATAAATAATAAAAAAGTAACCTAAGTAAATTATATTCTTAAATAATCAAAACGATGCAACAATTAAGAATAAAAGGATTTTAACATAGTTTAGAAATTGCAATGTTTTGCTTCTCATATTTATATCTCGATATCTGGAATAATCTTACTTATAAATAAATCCGCATACGAGGAGAAAACAATTTATGCTATTAAATATACTAAATTCCTTGAATAATAATCAATATATTCAATTTATTTTCATAATTTTAGCGCCCGCGATATTAAAATTAGAATATAGGAACGAGCGGAACGGGAATCCCGAAAAAATAACTAGATTTTCAACTGCTTTTCACTAAATAATTATAAATTAATTTATCTAATTATTTTATTGAACAATTAATTAAATGAAAATATTTATGTAATCCGCAAGAAAGGAGGAATCAATTAGTCTAGAAAGAATATTATTTTACAGGAGTTTTCAATGAAATAATAAGGAAAACATTTTTAGCGCCGTGCTTATGTCGGAAAATTTGTTTTTCCAATAACTTGAAAATGAAAAATCCGCAAATGAAAATTTGCACGGAGACTATTTCTGCAAATGAGGAGCAAACGTTTTAGCTTTTCATTGCTAAATAATATTAATATTTTATTTTTACAGGCACTAACTTCACAAGTCTCTATATTTCTCATGGATATATAGCTAAAAAACACGTGAACATAGCTACAATACACAATGTAGCTGTATTTTTACCTATATTTTTAGCTATATTATTGATGTTTTTTTTTGCAGGATATGTATAAATGACTAATTTTAAGTAAATAAGAATGGCCTTATTTTAATAATTTTTATATTGCAGTTTTGCACTCAATTTAATATTTGTATATGTTCATGAAATATCTCGTTCCTAACGTTGCTTGGTTTTTTCGTGACATTTATAAGAAACTTTTTTTTTTCTTTTATTTTTTTAATTTGGTATAACTGTAGTAATTTTTGCTACAGTTCTATCAACATTTAATATAAACTAGCAAAAAATACCTCGCTCCTAACGTCGCTCGGTAGAATTTTCATGTATTATATTATTATGTATAAATTAGCCAATTTTAAGATAAAATGGAATTGCCGCAACTTATGAGTTTTGATATTCTAGTTTTGTACTAAATCAAATTTTTATATTTTTATAAAAAAGATTAATTAAAGTTACAATGTGCATAAAAATTGTTTCAATACAAATTATATCATGATGAATTAAGAATTTGTTCTACTAAATTGCATTAGAATCAATGAAAAAATAAAATAGGAATTCATTCTTTTTAATCACGTGTTTCAATCGCGAACCATGAAATAATCGAAAACGGTATTTGACGTTTACTAGATCTAAAAACTGCACAGAGAAAGTAAAGTATTATTAAAATAGGTTCTAAATCAAGTGTATCTAATTTATGTACTAAGGTACTTAAAAAAAGAGTGGCGATATAATTTCAAGTAGTACTATAGCTTAAATTTTAGGGACCAATGTTGGTACAATTATATTATGAAGTAAGAGCGTAAATTTGCGATGCTTAGTGTCTTTTTTTAACTAACCAGGAGAGGCTATGAGCTTCGGGTCACAGATTTTGACGAAACTTTAGGATGTATTTTTAGGTACCAAAATATGAGTAAAGCCAGAGCAGTACGGTCTAACGCTTCGAAAAACTGAAATTATAGACGTTTCCAGTCTTATTTGAAGAAAAATGTAAAAAAAAGCTCCTAATTGAAGTGTGAATAATCCAGTCTAGAAATGTCTTTAATAGATTAACGGGGACTAAAATAAAAGTAAAGAAAGCAAGCTTTAATTTGCCGTTTTCAGAATTGAAAAATAATAATTAGAACTAGAGATATGTTCGTTCAAAGTTAAGAGGAGGTCACGTATCTCTGTCCTTTTCTAATCAAAGAAATGATTTTTTCACAAAAACTAATAACTTTATCAAAAAATGAAGAGAAAGCCGCATTTTGTATCAAAAAAAGCAATATTTTCTTTGATAAGAAAAAATTAATTTTATTGCTTCGTTCTCAAGAAAACCTTGAAAAACCAAATTGTCCACCCTAACCTCTATGATTTAAGTTTTTCAAGGTTTTCTTGAAAACGAAGCAATAAAATTAATTCTTTCTTATCAGAGAAAATATTGCTTTTTTTATTACAAGATGCGGCTTTCTCTTCATTTTTTGCTAAAGTTATTAGTTTCTGTAAAAAACTAAATTCTTTGATTAGAAAAGGACAGAGATACGTGACCTCCTCTTAAGAAGCAAGAAAGTACCAAAAATCACAAAATCACTGTCCTTTAGAATTTAGGTGATTTTTGGTACTTTCTTGCTTCTTAACTTTGAACGAACATATCTCTAGTTCTAATTATTATTTTTTAATTCTGAAAACGGCAAATTAAAGCTTGCTTTCTGTACTTTTATTTAAGTCCCTGTTGATTTATTAAAGACATTTCTAGACTGGATTATTCACACTTCAATTAGGAGCTTTTTTTTACATTTTTTTCCAAATAAGACTGAAAACGTCTATAATTTCAGTTTTTCAAAGCGTTAGACCGTACCGCTCTGGCTTTACTCATATTTTGGTACCTAAAAATATATCCCAAAGTTTCATCAAGATCTGTGTCCCGAAGCTCATAGCCTCTCCTGGTAAGACTGATATTTCATCTACTCGATTCAAGGGCAATATTAATTATTAATCTCTTTTCGGGCGGCTTTTCCTGTTACTAAAATTAAAAATTATTAAATATAGAATTATTTACAAAATATATAACACTTTAAAATGACTAATAATTAATATTTTAATTCGTGATATTTAAGGAATAAAACGATACATTTTTATCTTCCATATTCCGTTTTAAAATAGCTACTTTTGAGTTTTAAATTAATTATTAGTAATTTAAAATTGATATATATATATATTATATGATTTACATTATATTTATCAACTGTTGAAAATTGTTACACAATTTAATGGGTTTTACGTTGATAGGTATTAACTATATTGAAGTTTTTTGCTCCTAACGTCGCTCGGTTGAATTTTCTTTTATTACATTATTATGAATAAATGACTAATTTAAAGTAAATAAGAATTAATTAAAGTTAATTTTGAGTATTAAATAAATTTAAAAATAATTTGATGAAACATAATATAAAAATATATGTACACATGTGCTTAAAGTAAAAAAGCGTATAATTTATTTCATCAAGTGACTAGTTTTCAATCTAGTTTCATAAGAAAAACAAAGCTATCACGATACTTGATATAAATAAACTGAGAACTCCGGAATAAAAATCGTTTTTGCTGATTCGGGAAATTAAGACTAACAACTATAATTTCCAGACCTTAATATATGACCATGAATTTGAATTATGAAATAAATTTTTGCGTGAAACATGCAGAAAAAAAATTCTGTGTTTATTTCTAATAAAATATATTCACAAATGTATTTTATATATATGAAATACGAAATTTAAATTAAAAAATCATAAGATTAAAATACACATTTTTGGTTAATTTTAAATTTGAATATTTCAGAACAATAAAATAACTATTTGCAATTACTTAACAATCCTTTTTGCATCTAATATAAAATATTAATGAGATACAAATATTACAAAGTGTATGTATCACAAGTAAGGTTTGAATATCATAAATATTATAATTTTCAGAAAATTCTTGATATTAATAAATTATCAATTTAAATAATTATATATTTTTTCATTGATGACAAGTAACCTTTCAAATATAGTTAAAATAATACTGTAAATGTCAATCAAATAACATTTTCATTAAAGTGAATTTCAACGCTATAATCATTAAAATAAACATTTTTATTTAACTACAATCTATTGTAATAATTATTTTTTTAATATATATATTAAAAAAATAATAATTTTATTTGATGAACACTTATATAAATATTATATATTTATAATTGTATGATTAAATTTAATAAATTAAAATTTTATTCAATTATCATTCAGAGAATAAAGTATTTAATTAGTTTTCATGAAAATATATTATTCAAAAAGTTACTTGTTAACAATTTTTTATAAATGACATACATTCCTATTGAAAAAAAACACGTGCAAAATACACGTGTTTTTTACACGTGTTTTTTACATGTAAAATTTGCGTGTTTTTTCAAGCATTTTTTTCACGTGTTTTTTCACGTGTTTTTGTTGACGTGAAATATTGTGAAAATTGAAAAAAACACGTGTTTTTTGTATATTTTTTCATATTAAAAACTACGCATTTTTCATTAACGAACAATGAGAATGTTTTGTAAAGAGTATTTATAATACTTTATTTTGACCCTTTTGAAAAAATATGTTCTATCTACACGTATTTTTTTATAACTCTTCGAAGATCGAAGAGCTTATAAGACCCAGAGTGTCTGGCTTCATATATCTTGTGTCTTCAAAATTTGTATAGGGGATGACAAAACTGAGAAAAACGCCACCTAGTGATTTAAAATCACTATTGATGATCGATTATGTCGGTCTGACTCTAAGTCACTAGGTGGCGTTTTTCTCAGTTTTGTCATCCCCTATACAAATTTCGAAGACACAAGATATATGAACAGGGTTGGTTTCAGAAAAACTCTACGCTCACAGTTCATGATTGTAAGTGTAGAGATTTCGCGCTTACAGCGCTGCGACGACTTATTGTGTAATTGCTATAATAGCGAAACAGCGTTGGCGTCGCAAAATCTATACGTTTACAGTCATAAACTATGAGCGTAGAGTTTTTCTGGAACCAACCCTGTATATGAAGCCAGACACTCTGGGTCTTAGAAGCTCTTCGATCTTCGAAGAGTTATAAAAAATACGTGTAGATAGAACGTATTTTTTTCAAAAGGGTCAAAATAAAGTATTATAAATACTCTTTACAAAACATTCTCATTGTTCGTTAATGAAAAATGCGTAGTATTTAATATGAAAAAATATACAAAAAACACGTGTTTTTTTTCAATTTTCACAATATTTCACGTCAACAAAAACACGTGAAAAAAGCACGTGAAAAAAATGCTTGAAAAAACACGCAAATTTTACATGTAAAAAACACGTGTAAAAAACACGTGTATTTTGCACGTGTAAATAACACGAGTAAAAACACGTGTTTTTTTTCAATAGGGATTTAACCTTAATTACACTTTCATTTGTACACGTGTTAGTATTTAAATAATTTGTCAATTATATAAAAATTGTTAACAATTAAATATATTAAAATTATATTTACCTTAATTACATTTTCATTTGTACACGTGTTTGTATTTGAATGAATTGTCATTTATATAAAAATTGTTAACAATTAAATATATTAAAATTTATTTCATTAAAGCAATAATATTTTTAATAAGAGAAACATATTAACTTTTAAAATACATCAAATTACCTCATTTGAAAAATTATCATTACATGATATAAAAATATTTTTTTTAATATCGTTTGAACATAATTTTTATGAAATACACTTTAAAAAAATTATTTATTTGATATTAATTTTTTTTAATAGTCAATTATAAAGATAGGAAAATATATGAAATATGAATAATTTTTTCTTATTATGTCTATAATTATGGATTTATATTTATGAACTGTCTAGATAGAAGTGAAATTCCCCCTAAAAAAGTAAACATTTTAAAACAAAATTTACTTATTATTTGCGAAACACTTATTATAAATGCGGAAAAAAATAATATTCTGTAATATCACTCTGAAATTTGTATTAAATATGATCATTAAAAGTACAATTATTTTATTATGTTGAATTTGTTGTCAAAGTTTGATTATATTTCACTATATGAGAAGATATAAAAATAAACTGTCATATTTAACTGATGTCTTTCCATACTGTCGCGAAAGTTCACGTATGTCATGTATTTTAACCGGACAGCCATGTTGATATTGACTGTAACATTACACTGCTAAGTACGGGGAAAATACCGTGATCATAGTAGGACCTACGCTCAGCGATGTAGAGTTACATAAAAATGTAACTTTAATTCGCTAAAACATGTGATTATTTACAGGAAACTGGTATAGTTACCAGAAAATTTTTCAAAGTGTAGTATATACAATGATGATTATTTATTTAAATTTTCAAATTATTCTAATCATTAGTTTTCAAGATATTTAGATTTCTGATTCCAAATAGAAAATATTAGTGAATAATATTGGAACCTAAACTCCTCAATAACTAATAAATAGATTCATTTACAAATTTAACTGAATAATCTTCGTGATACATATTATATGTTAATGCATCTCTTTATTCAAAATTTTTAAATACAATGGAAATATAGTCAATATTGATCGGCGCAAGTGTACTGTCCATTTTACATCTCCTTAAATAATATAAACTTATAAAATTTACATAATATTTTATAAGAACTATTAAAATGATAATTAACAACAAAAACGTTTCAAAACGTTTTGAAACGTTTCTGAAACTATAGTGTAAATTCGAAAAATAGTATTTAGAACGTTTTAAAACGTAAAATAGTCCGCTATTTAGATACTCAAGAGTAATATAACGTTTATGGAACGTTTAAAAACGTTTGAAAACGTTTTCCGATGAAATTTACGCTCAAATATCAAACGTTTCATTCACGTTTAAAAGACATTTTATTGGTATAATTTTTTCTCATATAATAATTTTTAGAATGATAAAATAAAACGTTTAAAAAACGTTTTAGGAACGTTGGACATATAAGCCAACGTAAGTTTCACCGAGGAACGTTTTCTAAACGTTTCAAACGCTCCAAAACGTTAGTTATCTGGAATCTAAAAGGGACATATTTTACGTTTTAAAAACGTTTTAAATACGTATTTTTGTCGAAATTCACAAACGTATATAAGTTTCGAAAACGTTTTAAAACATTTTTGAAACATTTTGTGCTGTTAGGGTAATCATATATTTAATATTATTTTATAAAACAAAATTGTTTGTTTTTATGTCTAAAATTCACATATAAAATTTCATGAAGATTCGTTATCTCGTTAATGAGAAATTAGAATAATTATATACCATTGCTTCTTATGGGGAAACGTTAATATTGTAGTTGATCTTAAAATAAAAAAAACCGAATAAAATGAAATTTTTTGAGGATAAACATAATATTACTGGCAACGTATAAAATAATTTTCAGAAACTTTCATTACTTTTACACGGAAATATAAATGAATAAATTATTCACTTATGTACGAATCTAGTTACTTTTATCGTACATAGCGGATGGTGGCAAAAACACACCGTAACCTCAAATTTTCAAATTTCGTAAAAAGAGCATGTAAATGATTTGGACAGTAAAGATGATGATCTTAGCTCTTTAATTAATTTTAATTTTTTAGTTTTAAATAAAAATCATTTCTTTTTTTTTATATTGATGCTAATTCTATCGAGTATGTGAAAATTACCATACAAAACATATATTCTTCGGGAGAGGAGATATCTTGTAACTTTTAATCAAATAAGCATATTGACAATTTGACTCGAGTGGTGGACCAAGGTACCTCCTTAAGTGATAACTTATAAATAGTTATATTATTTCATTAAATACATTTCCAACTTGAATAATTATCTTCATGTTAAAACTAAATTTAATTAGCATTCAATACAAGTTATTTAAAAAATTTATCATTTTTCAAAGTTATTAAAAAGTTATTTATAAAAAGTATTCCCATATCAAAATTTCAAAATTCTATTAATTTAATTTTTTATCATACATTAGAGAATTAGTTTTGATGTGTAAATTTTCTTGTGATACGCAACATATATATATATATATATATATATTATCTTATGATTAAATATTTCATCACCTAGTATGAAAATTATTTTTTCAAAGTGGAATAATACTGTGAATAAACAAATGATTATAAGAAAATATTGAAAACTGTAAATAACAATGAAAAGCGTTAGGCTGGAGATAAATAATGATTGTTTATTATCATTTACACATTTTTTGAATGTAGATACTGCAAATATCCGTAAATAACTGTAAATAAATTGAAGAATACAATTATTAGAAACAACTCAAAATAATTTTCATTTTAGTTCTTTTTACAACAAACTTTTTTTAAATAAATGAATATATACATATACATATATATATATATATATATATATATATATATATATATATATATATATATTTATATATATTTCTGACGAGTATACATACCCGCGCATTTCAAATCTCCCGCATAACAGCCAAGCTTCTATAGAACAGTAGTTCTGAGCTCAGCCGCCAGGCGGCAACCTCGAACGTCGTTGCACGAAACGAGAAAAATGAGGCCAGAGTATATAAGAGGCCGAGAAGATAACCAGAGCAGAGCAGTGTAGATTACGGTCTCCCCTCTCTCTTTACCTGAGTGAGCACGCTAGGCTAAGAGAGAGTGAGACAGATAGTGGATGGCTGCCTTGGCTTGGGGACTATCCACAGCTTAGACGGAGCTTCTCTCTCTTGCACACGAGAGTAAGCCGAGTGAGCACGCTGGTCTACACTTTGGTGCATAGGCTGGCAGTATTAGAGATACGTCGAGTGAGCACGCTGGCGTAAA
Organism: Anastatus disparis; assembly: GCA_017163975.1. NCBI lineage: Eukaryota > Metazoa > Arthropoda > Insecta > Hymenoptera > Eupelmidae > Anastatus > Anastatus disparis. The sequence goes on along the minus strand of JAFFSR010000086.1, from coordinate 170,166 downwards.
TCTATGCTGCCTAGAGCACACTCGCAATCTTTTGCCGTCGCCGCAATGCCGAACTTGCGCTGCTGAATTTAAGGGTGACGTCCACCCAAAATATTATATTCTATCTCACATATCGCAACTGGCTTAATTAAAAGTCTCGTCTACCCACAGCTGTCGCGTCCGCCACTACGTGACTTATAGAATATATTAAGGGTGTCGTCTACCCATTACTTGTTTCATATTAGTTTAAAGGACTCCGTCCGACCGCGTGTAAATAGTAGACTTTGGAATAACTTAAGGGTGTCGTCCACCCATTACCTATTACGTTAATTAAAGGACTCCGTCCGACTGCCGCGTAGTTATTAAGATCGTAGAATAAGTTAAGGGTGTCAGCCACTCTTTATCTTTACATCACTTAAGGGCTCTGCATGCCCATAGAGATTAGTAATTTAGATAATCAAGGGAGCCGGCTACCCATTATTGCTGCAGTATTAAGTATTGTGATATTAGGTGCCGTTGGCCTATTAATATCATAATTATTTAATTATTAATCATTTGTCTCTTTTTGTTTGCACGTTGTTGCAGGTAAGAGCCGCCGGTACAAATTAGACCGCCAGGGCCAAAGAATCTTTTAGTTAATTAGATTCATTTAAAGATTATTAATTGATTCGATTCATTTATCAAATAGCCGTCAAGTAGCCGAGATAAATAAAAATCTAATTACTTTGTAAATTATATTTTCATTTAAAGTTAGGTTAGTTGTTTGTATTATATAAAATAATAGATTTAGTTTTGATTAATACATTATTATTATTTCATTATTGTAATCGTCGTTGTACATGAGTTTAATGAGTACAACAAAGGCAAGGTACTCCCTAGCATAACCAAACGTGTTAAACGCGGTTACTTTCCTTCATTTTCCATTGACCGATCCTTCCCACTCCTGCCGATCTTACTCTGATAACTAACTGAAGCGTCCGGCAACAGGAGACACACGTATTTCCCCCTCCCGAAAAGGAAAGACGTTACAATATATATATATATATATATATATATATATATATATATATATATACAGGGTGATTGGATAACATTGGTATATATTTATATCGTTGGATTCAGCACAATGCGCTGATCCCAAAAAAGAACAATATAAAATTTTTTTTTAATTTTACCAATATATCGCCAATATATTCGCAATGTGTTGGTAAAATTTTCTCCAAGATCGCCAATATATTGGCAATATATTGGAAAAATTAAAAAAAATTCTTATCATTTTTTTCGGAGTCAGCTTATTGCGCTGGATCCAATGATATAAGTATGTATCGATGTTATCCAATCACCCAGTATATATATATATATATATATATGGGACATTTCACACCAAGAGTGGAAAAGCAGAAAAATAAAAATCTCCGGAACTCTAAGAATATATTCTTTTTGCTATTCAAAAGATGTAATAGTCTAGGCGCCCAGCAGGTTTCGTATGAAGTTAGAGGTCCCACCAAGCAAGCAGGTGATTTATATGTATTTCGAGCCGCTGAATTTGAATTTGCAACTTGCTTTTCGCGCAAGTGGTTGAGTAATTTGTTATAATTAAATTAATTGTTTAAATGACTATAGTTTATGAACTACAATAGATGCAGTAATTTTCTCTGCAAAAATTTGTTCTTTAATAAAAAAAACAAAAAAAATTGTTTTCGTTGCATTTCGATTCGATAATTGGAACCAGAGATATGGCAAATATATTTCAAAAAAACATAGAGACGTAGCGCTAGCACGGAACGCCCTGGTAAAAAACCTTATAACTCGACAACTAATTGATATTTTCTGAAGTTCAACATGTGTTTGAAAAATGTCAGAGTCTCAGCTTTAATAATAAATTGTTATATATTATTTTCAAATGTTGATAAATAAGCTAGAATGATTTGAAGCAGAAAAAATTTTTAATTTTTCAGAATTGTGTTTGTTTATAACGAAATAATATAGGTTAGCAAACAAAATACTTCTATATTTTTAATATAGAATGATAGGAAATTTTATCTTATTTAAGAATCTGTCCGGTTTTTCAAATTTAAGTAAGTAGAACCTGAGATATCGCAAATTTAAGCTGTAGCGCCAACTCCTTGCAATACAACATATGTGTGCAATGTAGCGATCGCTTTCCTTATTAAAAATTCTTTTATTATAAGGTAAGTAATCTCATCCTTTTCTAATAAAATCACTTCTGACTCGACTTATTACTCGACCACTTGCGCGAAAAGCAAGTTGCAAATTCGGATTCAGCAGCTCAAAATACTTATCAATCACCTACTTGCTAGGTGGGACCTCTAACTTCATACGAAACCTTCTGGGCGCCTAGACTATAAATAAATTTTCAAAGATTTAGATTGAATGGATCAAGAGATATAGATCCTTGATATTAGAAAAATTTTCAAAATTTTTAAAAAAGTCATAACTTAATTTTTTTTTTCCTAAAAATATTGATATTTTAGAGAGAGATTCATAAGAATACTTCTTGTTGTAAATAAAGAGCAGAGTAAGCATGATTCTTGACAGAACCTGAATTTTGAAGTTTTCTATTGGTTCTTATATGTATTACATGGTAATTGAAATTACTCATGGTTCGCCACTTCAGAAATTTCTTTTCGCAAGCTTATTTTTTTCTATTTTACATGAACTTTAAAATGAATTTTTTATGATGTAAGTCAGAGCCAACAATAAGGAGTTATGACAGTTTAAAGAATATATTTTCATGTATAATTTATTTTCAATATAAAAATTAATCATAGATGAAAATATACATTTATATTCAATGTAAAAAATAAATGGTACATTAAAATATGTATTTCAAACTGTCATAACTCCTTATTGGTGGCTCTTTCTTACACAATCGAAAATTTATTCTGAAGTTAATGAAAAATAGAAGAAAGTAAGCCCTCGAAAAGCAACTTCTGAAGTGGCAAACAATGAGTAATTCTAATTACCATGTAATACATATAAGAACCAATAGAAAACTTCAAAATTTAGGTCTGTAAAGAATCATGCTAACTTTCCTCTTCATTTACAACAAGAAGTATTCTTATGGATTTCTCTGTAAAACATCAGGATTTTCAGAAAAAAAATCGCATTATTATAATTTTGCAAAACTGGAAACATTCTTATTTGTTGCGTTCTAAAAATACTTGATAAACGTAATCTCATTGGAGAAACGTTGTATTTTAAACAACATGGACCTAAATTATTAAGTATTGCAATAGCAAAAACAATTGCAAAAATGCCACAATCATAACACAGCCACACAAAAAAAAAATGTCAAAACCCACGGACCAGACCATATATACCTTATGTTTTTGAGGTCGCTGATTCCGAATCCGTGGTCCATTTGACCCCATCACCTCAGGGTCAAGGTCAGGTCAAGGTCAAATTTACAAAATTAACGGCAACCAAGGTTTAACAGTATACATATATGTTTTTGAGGTCGCTGATTCCGAATCCGTGGTCCATTTGACCCCATCACCTCAGGGTCAAGGTCAGGTCAAGGTCAAATTTACAAAATTAACGGCAACCAAGGTTTAACAGTATACATATAAGTTTTTGAGGTCGCTGATTCCGAATCCGTGGTCCATTTGACCCCATCACCTCAGGGTCAAGGTCAGGTCAAGGTCAAATTTACAAAATTAACGGCAACCAAGGTTTAACAGTATACATATATGTTTTTGAGGTCGCTGATTCCGAATCCGTAGTTTATTTGACCCCATCACCTCAGGGTCAAGGTCAGGTCAAGGTCAAATTTACAAAATTAACGGCAACCAAGGTTTAACAGTATACATATATGTTTTTGGGGTCGCCGAATCCGAATCCGTGGTCCGTTTGACTCCATCACCTCATAGTGAAGGTTATTTGAAGGTAAAATCGACAAGATTCTTGTAAAACAAACCAAACTTCATGCCATTTATTTTTTCTTACTATACCTTACACGTTTCTCATCAAATGATCGGTGCAAAGGTTTCCTTTTACGTTTTTTCCCAGTAGTTTTACAATCTCTTTTCAACATCCAGCAGTAGTCGGCCAGCATACTAGCATCCCATCTACCTTGACAACGCTTCTCCATTACTTTAATGTCTTGGTGAAAACGCTCTCCCTGTTCTTCGCTATAATCGCCACAGTTTTCAGGAAAACTATCCAAGTGATTGTGCAGAAAATGTAGTTTGTAATTCATTAGGCAACCCATATTCCCATAGTTATCAACCATTTTAGATACAATTACTTTGTAATTTGGGCTTCTGCGATTACCCAAAAAGTTTTCAGTAACTTCCTTAAAGCTAAGCCATGCAGCTTTCTCAATGTTTGTCATGGAACTAATGAACTGGTCATCAGCCATCATTTTTTTAATTTCAGGACCGTCAAAAATACCTTCCTTCAATTTTGCATCTGATTTACTTGGAAATTTACTTTCCAAGTATTTGAAGCACTGGCTATCTTTATCTAAAGCTTTAACGAATTGTTTCATCACACCAAGTCTTATGTGTAATGGAGGAATGAGAACTCTTTTCGGATCAACCAATGGAGTAGCTATAACGTTACTCTTTCCGACTTCGAGAGATTTTCTTTCAGGCCATTTATGATTTGTATAGTGCTTTGCACGGTCTCTACTATCCCATAAGCACAAGAAACGTGGCGTCTTTGTAAATCCAGACTGCTGTCCTAACAATATTCCAGAAACTTTCAAATCACCACATATCCGCCATTTTTGCTTATCATACTGAATATTTTGTATTATAATTTTGAGATTATCGTATGTTTCCTTCATTGTAATGGAGTGCGCTATAGGAACTGAGGCATAGTGGTTGCTATTGTGTAGTAATACGGCTTTTAAACTTCTTTTTGATGAATCTATGAACAATCTCCATTCTTCGTCTTTATACACATCAGGTTTAATTTCATTCATTAAACCTTTTACGTCTTTACAATATACTATTTTATCACCATTATGATTCATTTCTTCAAAGTATGGTTCGAAACTTTTGCTTCTTGTTCTGTAAAAAGATACTTTAGTAGATTTTGCCAACTGATTCATGCCTTTCAAAGCTTAAGCTAAATGTTCTGCTCCATCTTTAGGTAAGTTAAGCTCTCTAACTAGGTCGATTAGTTTATCTTGAGTCCATAACTTTACGCTTTTGTCTTTTTGGCCCGCTGGAAGGAAAATATCGTCATCGTCATCATCATCATCATCTGCAGTTTCTTCATTACTATCACTTTCATAGGACTCGCTACATTGAGTAAAGGTAATTTCAAGGTGAAATGTACTAGATTCATGCAAAACAAACCTAAACCACGGTATCTGCGAATTTTAGTACAATATTGATTAATTTCATTTTAATACAAGGCTACTTTGAAGAACAAAAGATCATATTTAATTTTCTCTTATTTGTGAGATCGTACATTATACAATTTCAAATTGCATAAGAGTGTTCTGTGATATACGTGAAGAATTGTGTAGAAAGTAAGCATGCATTTTCTAATTGTACAAATGTACGGTTAAATGAATAAGAAAAAATTAAACATGAATTCTTTTCGTCAACGTAGCCTTCACCTGCTTCCTCGACAAAAACTGTGACGGTGACACTGCCCCAAACGGGGATGTGTGGAATGATCCGCTCATAAGTTTGTTGGGGTAACGATGCCAGTGGAAGCGCACTGCCTCGCAGGGGGATGTTAGGGTGTGAGGATGAAGCTGTAGTGTGTCCGACGACGAGTTGACACTGTCCTCGTCAAAGTCGGAAAGCTCTTATACTTAGCCCCGGAGAGGTATAAGAGTTATCACCTCCGGGACAGTGGACTCACCTGCGATCGGACCAGGATCCCTAACGTGCGGGGTTATACTGAAAATCATGGAAAATTTACCTTCTACATCTTAAGGGCATATTTGCACAAAAAATTCTAATCTTTTTTGTTTTGTCTGCGGAGTATTCACTCCGCAAAAATCTCGAAGACATTTCGATGAGAATCTCAGAAAAATTTACAAAACTTGCTTCAAATTAGAAACTGATGTAGTTATAGAAAAGTGGACTCCATGTAGTATCTGCGAACAATGTCGTCAAATGCTTTGTAAGTGGAATAAAACAAAAAAAGATGACAAAGTTAAATTTAATAGCCCAATGGAATGGTATCAACCAGATAGAAGAGAGGATTGTTACTTCTGTAATACCGAAATTATTGGAATTAATAGTAAAATTAAAGCAACAGTGAATTATGCTGATGTTATTTCTGTAAAAAGACCTATCGAAAAATCGGGAAGCGATGAAAAGCTCGATCTTCTTGAGAGGCTATCTATTGAATCAGATACCAACGATGAAAAAAATGATGAAGAAGATAACGAAGTCAGTGGCGGCATTGATGGGGGTGGAATTAATAATAATGACTTAAAAGATGAATCGTATGAAAGCTATAGTGATGAAGAAATTGAAAATGATGATGATGATGATGACGATGACGATATTTTCCTTCCAGCGGGCCAAAAAGACAAAAGCGTAAAGTTATGGACTCAAGATAAACTAAACGACCTAGTTAGAGAGCTTAACTTACCTAAAGATGGAGCAGAACATTTAGCTTCAGCTTTAAAAGACATGAATCAGTTGGCAAAATCTACTAAAGTATCTTTTTACAGCACAAGAAGCATAAGTTTCGAACCATACTTTAAAGAAATGAATCATAATGGTGATAAAATAGTATATTGTGAAGACGTAAAAGGTTTAAGAGCAGGTCGACTTTTTCTGTCCTTTTCTAATCGACGAACTGATTTTTTCACGAAAACTAATAATTTTAGCGAAAAATAAAGAGAAAGCCCCATCGCGTATTAAAAAAAGCTATATTTTTTTTAATAAGAAAGAATTGATTTTCTCGCTTCGTTTTCAAGAAAACCTTGAAAAACTTAAAACATAGAGGTTAGGTTGGACAATTTGGTTTTTCAAAGTTTTCTTGAGAACGAAGCAATAAACTTAATTTTTTTTTATTAAAGAAAATATAGCTTTTTTTAATACGCGATGGGGCTTTCTCTTCATTTTTCGATAAAGTTATTAGTTTTTGCAAAAACTTAATTCTTCGATTAGAAAAGGATGGAGATACGTGACCTCCTCTTAATGAATGAAATTAAACCTAATGTGTATAAAGACGAAGAATGGAGATTATTCATAGATTCATCAAAAAGAAGTTTAAAAGCCGTATTACTACACAATAGCAACCACTATGCCTCAGTTCCTATAGCGCACTCCACTACAATGAAGGAAACATACGATAATCTCAAAATTATAATACAAAATATTCAGTATGATAAGCATAAATGGCGGATATGTGGTGATTTGAAAGTTTTTGGAATATTGTTAGGACAGCAGTCTGGATTTACAAAGACGACATGTTTCTTGTGCTTATGGGATAGTAGAGACCGTGCAAAGCACTATACAAATCATAGATAACCTGAAAGAAAATCTCTCGAAGTCGGAAAGAGTAACGTTATAGCTACTCCATTGGTTGATCCGAAAAGAGTTCTCATTCCTCCATTACACATAAAACTTGGTGTGATGAAACAATTCGTTAAAGCTTTAGATAAAGATAGCCAGTGCTTCAAATACTTGGAAAGTAAATTTCCAAGTAAATCAGATGCAAAATTGAAGAAAGGTATTTTTGACGGTCCTGAAATTAGAAAAATGATGGCTGATGACCAGTTCATTAGTTCCATGACAAACATTGAGAAAGCTGCATGGCTTAGCTTTAAGGAAGTTACTGAAAACTTTTTGGGTAATCGCAGAAGCCCAAATTACAAAGTAATTGTATCTAAAATGATTGAGGACTATGGGAATATGGGTTGCCTAATGAATTACAAACTACATTTTTTGCACAATCACTTGGATAGTTTTCCTGAAAACTGTGGCGATTATAGCGAAGAACAGGGAGAGCGTTTTCACCAAGACATTAAAGTAATGGAGAAGCGTTGTCAAGGTAGATGGGATGCTAGTATGCTGGCCGACTACTGCTGGATGTTGAAAAGAGATTGTAAAACTACTGGGAAAAAACGTAAAAGGAAACCTTTGCACCGATCATTTGATAAGAAACGTGTAAGGTATAGTAAGAAAAAATCAATGGCATGAAGTTTGGTTTGTTTTACAAGAATTTTGTCGATTTCACCTTCAAATAACCTTCACTATGAGGTGATGGAGTCAAACGGACCACGGATTCGGATTCGGCGACCCCAAAAACATATATGTATACTGTTAAACCTTGGTTGCCGTTAATTTTGTAAATTTGACCTTGACCTGACCTTGACCCTGAGGTGATCGGGTCAAATGGACTACGGATTCGGAATCAGCGACCTCAAAAACATATATGTATACTGTTAAACCTTGGTTGCCGTTAATTTTGTAAATTTGACCTTGACCTGACCTTGACCCTGAGGTGATGGGGTCAAATGGACTACGGATTCGGAATCAGCGACCTCAAAAACATATATGTATACTGTTAAACCTTGGTTGCCGTTAATTTTGTAAATTTGACCTTGACCTGGCCTTGACCCTGAGGTGATGGGGTCAAATGGACCACGGATTCGGAATCAGCGTCCTCAAAAACATATATGTATACTGTTAAACCTTGGTTGCCGTTAATTTTGTAAATTTGACCTTGACCTGACCTTGACCCTGAGGTGATGGGGTCAAATGGATCACGGATTCGGAATCAGCGACCTTAAAAACATATATGTATACTGTTAAACCTTGGTTGCCGTTAATTTTGTAAATTTGACCTTGACCTGACCTTGACCCTGAGGTAATGGGGTCAAATGGACCACGGATTCGGAATCAGCGACCTCAAAAACATAAGGTATATATGGTCTGGTCCGTGGGTTTTGACATTTTTTTTTATTTGTGTGGCTGTGTAATTATCTGTTTGTGATTGTACTGTTTCGAATACTATGCTCAATTCTGATTTGTTTGGGAATAATCTGTTTATATAAATCTTATGCTTATCTGGTAGATATTTAAGATTTGAACTGTCATATATATGAATTACCTTATTATTATAATACACACAAATCCGGTAACACTTTTCCAAATTTTCGGAAAATAATAACTGTATAAATTCTCCATCAATCGGTACTGATTTAATATGTTGTGGTCTTTCAATGATTAAAGTTAATTGCATGTTAAAAAAGGTGTACCAGTTTGAAAGATTATTAAATTCTAATATATGAATATCAGTTAACATGAAAGCAATTCCACTATACAATCCCTGTCCTTTAACAATCAATTTTTCTTCCTCAGTCAGAACCATTATTAAAAATTAAAATTCTTTCGAGAATTCTAATTCATTTTCAATGAACTTTTACAAAGATATTCACAAAATAATTGCTTTTATATTAACTAATTTAATTTACTGCCTTTTTACTTTAAAAGCTGAAAAATAAAAGAAATTATGAAAAATGCTATGAATTAATTGTTATATAATAAATAATAATAAAATTTGTAAAAATAATACAAAGATAAAAAATGGTTATTTTCAGCAATTATACATTCATATATATATATATATATATATATAGGACATTTCATACAAACTGGAAGAGCAAAAAAATAAAAATCGCTGAAACTCTGAGAATATATTCTGTTTGTTACCCAAAATGTGTAAAAAAATTTTCAAGGATTCAGATTGGAAGAATCAAGAGCCATAGACCCTTGAAATTTGGAAATTTTTCAAAATTTTTGGAAAAGTACCAGCTTTGTGATTTTTTTCCTGAAAATCCTGATGTTTTACAGAGAAGTTCATAAGAATACTTCTTGTTGTAAATGAAGAGGTGAGTTAGCATGATTTTTAACAGACCTAAATTTTGAAATTTTCTATTGATTCTTACATGTATTACATGGTAATTGGAATTACTCATTGTTTGCCACTTCAGAAATTGCTTCCTTGAGAATTTATTTGAATCTGTTAAATAACAAAAAAAATATATTCCTAGAGTTCGAGAGATTTCTATTTTTCTGCTCTTCCAGTTGGTGAAAAATGTCCCACATATATATGTATATATATTTATTCATTAAAAAAAGTTTGTTGTAAAAAGACTTAAAATAAAAATTGTTTTGAGTTATTTCTAATAATTGTATTCTTCGATTTATTTAGAGTTATTTACGGTTATTTGCAGTATCTACATTTAAAAAATGTATAAATGATAATAAACAATCATTATTTATCTCCAGCCTAACGCTTTTTCATTATTATTTACAATTTTCAATATTTTCTTGTGATCATTTGTTTATTCACAGTATTATTCTACTTTAAAAAAATTATGTTCATACGAGGTGATGAAATATTTAACCATAAGATAATATATATATATATATATATATATATATATATATATATATATATATATATATATATATATAGTATATTGCATATCACAAGAAAATTTACACATCAAAACTAATTCTCTAATGTAAAGAATAAAAAATTAAATTAATAGAATTTTGAAATACTTTTTATAAATAACTTTTTAATAACTTTGAAAAATAATAAATTTTTAAAATAACTTGTGGTATTGAATGCTAATTAAATTTCGTTTTAACATGAGGATAATTATTCAAGTTGGAAATGTATTTAATGAAATAATATAACTATTTATAAGTTATTACTTAAGAAGGGGCCGAACTATCTGTCTTTGTCTAATAGCGTTTTTCATCATTTATGTAAACACTATTCGGTATAGCAAGAAAAAAATAGCAGCCCCCGCTGGATATTAGTATAATAAGTAAATTTTGTAATAACAAACAAATTTTTTTACTGCGTAGTTTATGAATAATTAGAGACCTACTGAAAAAAGATAGGTTATATTCTAGATTGCTAGTAGGTCTCTAATTAGTCAAAAACTATGCGGTAAAAAATTTGATTGTTATTACAAAATTTACTAATTATACTAATATCTAGCGGGGGTTGCTATTTTTTTCTTGTTATAAAGGATAGTGTTTATATAAATAATGAAAAACGCTATTAGAAAGAGACAGATAGTTCGACCCCTTCTTAAGGAGTTACCTTCGTCCACCACTCGAGTCAAATTTTCAATATGCTTATTTGATTAAAAGTTACTAGATATCTCCCCTCCCCAAAAATATATGTTTTGTATGGTGATTTTCACATACTCGATAGAATTAGCATCAATATAAAAAAAAAAGAAATAATTTTTATCTAAAACTAAAAAATTAAAATTAATTAAAGAGCTAAGATCATCATCTTCACTGTCCAAATCATTTACATGCTCTTTTTACGAAATTTGAAAATTTGAGGTTACGGTTTGTTTTTGCCACCATCCGCTACGTACGATAAAGGTAACTAGATTTGTACATAAATGAATAACTTATTCATTTATATTTCCGTGTAAAAGTAATAAAATTTTCTGAAAATTATTTTATACGTTGTCAGTAATATTATGTTTATCCTCAAAAAATTTAATTTTATTCTGTTCTTTTATCTTAAGATCAACTACAATATTAAAGTTTTCTCATAGAAACTAATGTTATATAATTATTCTAATTTTTCATTTACGAGATAACGAATCTTCATGAAATTTTATATGTGCATTTTAGACATAAAAACAAACAATTTTGCATAGTTTCGACCAAATCTGTTTTGTCATACTAAAGCGAAGGTACCTCCTTGATAATAATTTTTTAAACTTTTTATTCATAGTTTAAAATAATATTAAATATATAATTATCATTTTAATAGTTTTTATAAAATGTCATGTAAATTTTATAAGTATATATTATTTAAGGAGATGTAAAATAGACATTACACTTGCGCCGATAAATATCGACTATATTTCCATTGTATTTCAAAATTTTGAATGAAGAGATGCATTAAGAGCAGGCCGGATTCGCTGTCCTTGTCTAATTGAGATTTTTGTTATTTACTCAAGTATTAAACGGTGTATCTGCAAATTGAAGGTTAAGCGCAATAGATATTATTATTACAAATATTGATGCACAAGAAGAAAAAAATCCATCGCTTTCTTTTTGAGAAAAGTAAGTAACGTGAAAATATTATAAACATACACTTTTACTTTGGCGATACTTACTTTTATCAAAAATGAAACGGTAGAATTTTTTTTTCTTCTGCATAGATGTTCATAATAATAATAATATCTTTTGCGCTCAACCTTTAATTTGAAGATACACCGATTAATACTTGAGTAAATAACAAACAACTCAATTGTTACTCGGTCTGTATCAGGTTCTACTCCAGCCTGCCGTTAACATATAATATGTATCACGAAGATTATTCAGTTAAATTTTTAAATAAATTTATTCATTAGTTATTGAGGAGTTTAGGTTCCAATATTATTTACTAATATTTTTCTATTTGGAATCCGAAATCTTAATATCTTGAAAACTAATGATTAGAATAATTTGAAAATTTAAATAAATAATCATCATGGTATATACTACACTTTGGAAAATTTTATGGTAACTATACCAGTTCCCTGTAAATAATTACACGTTTTAGTGTGTGGAGTTACATTTTTATGTAACTTTACATCGCTGAGCGTAGATCCTACTATGATCGCGCTATTTTCCCCGTGCTTAGCAGTGTAATGTTACAGTCAATATTAACATGACTGCCCGGTAAAAATACATGACATGCGTGAACTTTCGCGACAATAGAAACACATTTTAAACACAATAAGAAATATTTTATCCTTATTAATGGATGTTTAACATAAAGTTATAAAATAATCTTTTCAAATTTCATAGTGTCATGAGTAATAAACGTTCAACGTATATTTTTTATTAAATTATATCAAATGTAGGTTAGAAACGATGGATTATGTAATTTTACCGTCTTTCATGTGTATTTAACATGCTCAGCAAGGGTTCCGATACTTACCATGCTCAGCGATGTAAAGTTCCGAAAATTTTTTTACTGTGTACGAGTTAATACATTCCTTTTATGGCAAATCAGAAATAGAATGGAAAGATATCAGTTAAATATGACAGTTAATTTTTATATCTTCTCATAGTGAAATATAATCAAACTTTGGCAACAAATTCAACATAATAAAATAATTGTACTTCCAATAATCATATTTAATACAAATTTTAGAGTGATATTACAGAATATTATTTTTTTCCGCATTTATGATAAGTTTTTTGCAAATAATAAGTAAATTTTTCTTTGAAATGTTTCCTTTTTTAGGGAAAATTTCACTTCTATCTAGACAGTTCATAAATATAAATTCATAATTATAGACATAATGAGAAAAAATTATTCATATTTAATATATTTTCCTATCTTTATAATTGACTATCAAAAAAATTTAATATCAAATAAATAATTTTTTTAAAGTGTATTTCATAAAAATTATGTTCAAACGATATTAAAAAAAATATTTTTATATCACGTAATGATGATTTTTCAAATGAGGTTATTTGATGTATTTTAAAAATTAATATGTTTCTCTTGTCAGAAATATTATTGCTTTAATGAAATGAATTTTAATATATTTAATTGTTAACAATTTTTATATAAATGACAATTCATTTAAATACAAACACGTGTACAAATGAAAATGTAATTAAGGTAAATATAATTTTAATATATTTAATTGTTAACAATTTTTATATAAATGACAAATTATTTAAATACTAACACGTGTACAAATAAAAATGTAATTGAGGCTAAATATATGTTATTTATGAAAAATTGTTAACAAGTAACTTTTTGAATAATATATTTTCATGATAACTAATTGAAATACTTTATTCTCTGAATGATAACTGAATAGAATTTTAATTTAATAAATTTAGTCATAAAATTCTAAATATATAATATTTATATAACTGTTCATCAAATAAAATTATTATTTTTTTATTATATATATTAAAAAAATAATTTTTACAACAGATTGTAGTTAAATGAAAATGTTTATTTTAATAATTATAGCGTTGAAATTTACCTTGATAAAAATGTTATTTGATTGACATTTACAGTATTATTTTAACTATATTTGAAAAGTTACTTGTCATCAATGAAAGAATATTTAATTATTTGAATTAATAATTTATTAATATCAAGAATTTTCTAAGAATTATAATATTTACGATATGCTAACCTTACTTGTAATACATACACTTTGTGATATTTGTATCTCATTAAAATTTTATATTAGATGCAAAAAGGATTGTTAAGTAATTGCAAATAGTTATTTTATTATTCTGAAATATTCAAATTTAAAATTAACAAAAAATGTGTATTTTAATCTTATAGTTTTTTCATTTAAATTTCGTATTTCATATATATAAAATACATTTGTGAAGATATTTTTATTAGAAATAAACACAGAATTTTTTTTTTGCTTGCTTCACGTAAAAATTAATTTCATAATTTAAATTCATGGTCATAATATATTAAGGTCTGTAAATTATAGTTGTTACTCAGTTCTTAGTTCTCAGTTTATAAATATCAAATATCGTACTATCTATGAATTTTTATGAAAGTAGATTGAGAAATAGTCAGTTGATGAAATAAATTATACGCTTTTTTATTTTAAGCACATGTGTACGTATATTTTTATATTATGTTTCATCGAATCATTTTTAATTTTATTTAGTACTCAAAATTAACTTAAATTAATTAATTTTTATTTACTTAAAATAAGTCATTTATACATAATGATATAATAAAAGAAAATTTAAACGAGCGACGTTAGGAGCGAAAAACTTCGATATATCTAATACCTATCAACGTAAAACCCATTAAATTGCGTAACAATTTTCAATAAATGATGAATATAATGTAAATCATATAATATATATATATATATATATTTATATCAATTTTAAATTACTAATAATTAATTTAAAACTCAAAAGTAACTATTTTAAAACAGAATATACAAGATAAACATGTATTGTTTTATTCCTTAAATATCACGAATTAAAATATCAATTATTAGTAATTTTAAAGTGTTATATATTATCTAAATAATTCTATATTTATTAAATTTTAATTTTAGTAACAGGAAAAGCCGCCCGAAAACAGATTAATAATTACATTTTCTGCGAAATATTGCCCTTGAATCGAGTAGGTGAAATATCAGTCTTAGTTCCAAAAAAAGACAGTAAGCATCGCAAATTTACGCTTTTACTTCACAATATAATAGTACCAACATTGGTCCCTAAAATTCAAGCTATAGTACTACTTGAAATTATATCGCCACTCTTTTTTTTGAGTACCTTAGTACATGAAATACATATACTTGATTTAGAACCTATTTTAACAATACCTTCCTTTCTCCGTGCAGTTGTTAGTTCTAGTAAACGTCAAATATCATTTTTGATTATTTTATGATTCGTGATTGAAACACGTGATTAAAAAGAATGAATTCCTATTTTATTTTTTCATTAATTCTAATGCAATTTGGTAGAACAAATTCATTAATTCACCATGATATAATTCGTATTCAAACAATTTTTATGCACATTGTAACTGTAATTAATCTTTTTTATAAAAATATAAAAATTTAATTTAGTACAAAACTAGAATATCAAAATTCATAAGTTGCAGCAATTCTATTTTATTTTAAAATTGGCTAATTTATACATTATAATATAATATATGAAAATTTAACCGAGCGACGTTAAGAGCCAGGTATTTTTTGCTAGTAAACTTATTAATCTGAAACCAATCAACTTTAAACCAATGAGCCGCAAATCCATAAACCATGAACCCATATACTATGAACCCACGAACCATAAACCAATAAACAATAGACCTATAAAAAGTAAACCTATGAACCATAATTTCATGAATCCATAAACATGAACCCATAAATTATGAACACATCAACCATAAACCAATAAACCATAAACCTATAGACAATAAACCCATAAACCATGAACTAAAAATGATAAACTTTAAACTCATAAACCATAAACTTATAAATAATAAACTCATAAACCATAAACCCACAAACCATAGACCCATAAACCTACAATTCATGAACCTGTGAACCATAAACCCATAAACCATCAACGCATAAGCCCATAAACCATAATCTGATTAACGATAAACTAAATAACTTTGAACCCAAAAACCACCAACCCATGAATCATATACCCATAAACCATAAACTGACACATTAAAAACCCAAAAGCCCATAAATTGGAAATCTATAAATCGTGAATTCATAAGCCATATACCTATAAATCATAAACTTATAAACCAAAAGCCGATAAACTCTAAACCCCTAAATCATAAACCCATAAATTATAAACTTATAAACCATTAACCTATAACCCATAAACCCATGAGCAATAAACCCATGAACGATAAACCCATATACAATAAACATATAAACCATTAACCCATAGATCATAAACCTATAACCCATGAATCCATAAACCATTGATCCTTAAACTACTAACACATTAACCATAAACCCATGAACTATTCACTCATGAGTCATCAGGATATAAACCATAAACCCATGAATTATAAACCCATAAACGTAAACCCATAAACCATAATCCCATGAACCATAATCTTATAAACCATAAACCCATAAACCATGAGACCATAAACTATAAACTCATGAACCATAAGCCCATAAACAATAAAACCAATAAACCATAAACTCATAAACTATAAACCCATAAACTCATAAACAATAAACCCATAAACCATAAACCCATAAGCCATACAATATAACTCCATAAACCATAAGCCTATTGATCATAAGCCCATTAATCATAAGACCAGATACCATAAAACATAAACTTATAAACCATAAACTCATATACCATAAACGGATCAACTATAAACCCATAAACCATGAACCCATAAATCATATACCCATAAACCATGAACTTACGAATTATGAACTCATAAGCCCATAAATTATAAACCCATAAGCCCATAAATTATAAACCCATAAATTATAAGCCCATAAACTATCAAAGTATGAATTATAAACCTATAAGCAATAAACCTATAACCCATAAATTTATAAACCATAAACTTATAAACAGTAAACATATAAACCAAAAACCCATTAACCATAAACCCATAAACCATAATCTCATAAACCATAAACCCATGAACCCAAAAACCATAATCCTATAAATTATAAACCTATAAACCATGAACCATATACACATAAACCATAAACCCATAAATCATAAGACCATCGATAATGAACCCAAAAACATTAAGCCCACAAACTATTAACCCATAAACCATAAACGTATGAGCTGTGAATCCATAAACCATAGACCTATAAACCATAAATTTATAAACCATAAACCTATAAACCATAAACACATAAACCTATAAGCCATAAACTCATAAACCTATAAGCCCTAAACCGATAAACCATAAATCTATAAACCATAAACTTATAAACCATAAACCTATAAACCATAAACTTACAAACCGTAAACCTATAAACCAGAAACCCATGTATCATAAACCCATAGAACATAAACCAATAAATCATAAACCTATAAGCTCATGAAGTATAAACCAATAAATCGTAGATTCATCAACCATGAACCCATAAACCATAAAGCTATCAAATATGAACCCATGAACTATGAACCCATAACCCATTAATTTATGAATTAAAAACCTATGAATCATTTACTCATAAACTATAAACTTAGGGATTATAAACCCATAAGACCATCGATAATGAACCGAAAAACATCAAGCCCACAAACCATTAACCCATAAACCATAAACGTATGAGCTGTGAATCCATAAACCATAAACCTATAAACCACAAATTTATAAACCATAAACCTATAAACCATAAACACATAAACCATGAAGCTATGAACCATAAACCCATAAACCATAGACTTATAAACAATAAAATATAAACCCATAAACCATAAACTTATGAACTATAAACTGATCAACTATAAGCCCATAAACCGTAAATTTATAAACCTTGAACTTAGAAATCATAAACTCATCAACCATAAACTTATGAACTACAAACCCATAAATCATAAATCTATGGAATATAAACTTATCAACTATTAACCCATAAACCCATGAACCATAAACTCATCAACCATAAACTTATAGAATATAAACCCATAAACCATAAACTCATAATCCATAACCCTTGAACTATAATCCTAGGAACCATAAACACGAAAACCATCAACCCATAAACAATAAACTGATAAACCATAAACCCATAAACTAACTTATAAACACATTATCCATAAACCCCTAAACAATAAACCAATAAAAAATGAACCCATAAACTATAATTCCATAAATACATGAACCACGAACCCATTAATTATAAACTTATAAACCATAATTTTATAAACCATAAACTCAGAGTCCATATACCCCAGAACCATATACCCATCAACCATAATTACATAAGCCATAACCGTATGAACTATAAACTATAAACCCATCACCCATAAACCTATAAACCATAAATCCATAAATCATGAACTTATGAAACATATACCCATAAGCTATAAACCCATAAACTATTACCCCATAAATCTTAAACCGATAAACCATAATCCTATCAATCAAATACCCATAAACTATGAACTTCCAAATTATGAACATATAAGTTTATAAATTATAAACCCATAAATCCTAAGCCCACAAACCATCAACCCATAAACCATAAACCTATAAACCATGAACCAATAATCCATAAACCCATGAACTATAAACTTATATTCCATTCACATTTAAACCATAAATCCACAAACTATTAATCCATAAAACATAGACCTATAAACCCATAAATCATAGACCCATTAATTATAAACTCATAAGCTATTAACCCATTGGTCATAATCCGATAAATCAGAACTATAAACTATGAACATAAACCCATAAACCATAAACCCATAAACTGTAAACTGATCAACTATAAACACATGAGTCGTGAATTCATAAACCATAAACCCGTAAATCATAAACCCATAAACAATGGACCCATAAAAAATGAACCCATGAACCATAATTCTATAAATCCATAAACCATAAACCCATAAATTATAAACACATAAACCTTAAACCCATTGTAACGTACCAATTCGCTTTCATATGTATATAATATATAATTACCGTATGCACGATAAAATAATTAATAATAAATAATTACAATTTATAATTTATAATACAACATTTTAAAAAAAATTAGAAAAAGAAAAGAAAAAGAGTAAAAATGATTTGAGATTTGCGAGCTTTGCAGCGGGCTAATCACTTACACATATACACATATACAGAACAATATTAATAAGGAAGGATCTCTCTCTCTTAATAGTATCAACTACATAAGAAAAAAATAGAAGAGAAAGAGGAGGAGGAAAGAAAGCAGAGATAGGAGAATAAGAAGAAAGCTTTTTATAGGATTGTGTAAGAGATCTGCGCGCTGTTCGTGGAGAGTGGGAAGGCTTCTCTTAGAAGAGTCGAGAGCGTGCAGTCGTGAGGAAGAGTAGTATCGTCGAAAGGTTCTTTTGAGCAAGACCTCACGCTCTCGCTTCTCCTATCTTAAGCGCAACCACGCAAGCACAGATCGAGGCAATCCTTGTAACAACGCTTCAGTAGACTTATTTTATTACTGTAGCTATTGTTAGCTGGAGAACGAAATAAATGCTTTTTTTACATAACATATTCAAGTTTTTACCTAAAACATGCCTATTTATTTATGAATTCTCGTCTCCATAAATAAGTTGGGATTCTGCTTTAATATATATATGTAAGATGAGGAATTGATTCAATTCATCAATGCGATTAGATTCGTCTAAAAATAAGAGTTTTATTATTAGTACATATATTATATACAATGTTACAAGGAGCACGTGTTAACTAACCTAAAAATAAGAGAATCAACAATCAAGCCTATTGCTTAATGGATCTCTCAACAATCACAAGGTTAACAATAATTCACAGTTTCAGAATTGTTATAAACAATTCTGATAACTTTAATTAATTCACTTATCTTAGATTAACTTAGCTTAACAATATTTTGTATAGAGTTCTAACTTATAGAGTCAACGCTCCATCTTCTATCTGTCTCTCTCTCTTCTAAAGCTTGCGTCGTCTACCTACAGTGACCGCCACGAGACGGTTTCTTACCAGCAGTATTGAGTATGTGCACGAAGCTTAGATCTCCCCCCCTTAAGACGCCAATACTTCTCTGAAGGTTTGGTGTTGGTTTATATCGTCATAGGGATGAGCTTCGTGATGTGGTATAATCCTCTCGTAGATTTCCAGTTTTTTGTATTGATTTTATATATCGAATCTGATATTTTTTTTTCTATCTTGAAGGGGCCAATTCTAATTTCTTCCAATTTTTTACGATTTAATTTGTTTTTATTCATTATGTAGACCATGTCACCCTCTTCAAATGTGTGGTTTTTCTTTGTTTTTATCGTACAATGATTTATTGTAGTTGTGCGACTTACGGGTTCGAAGCAACGCAAGATTTCTATCTTCTTCTAAGTTTTTTTTGTATTTTTGATCAATTTTTAGTTCCGTTGGTAGCACATCTGTAGATTCTCCTTTTAGTAAGTATTCAGGTGAAAAGCCTGTAACTGAGTGGTCTATTTCGTTATAATTTTTTCTGCATTCTTCCGCCACCGTTACCCATGATCGTTTGTTTGTATTTTTGTTTAAGTTGCAGCGTATTTTGTTTACCAGAGTTTGGTTTAACCTTTCGTTTAAACCGTTTGAAAATGGTGCATCTACGACTATGAAGATTAGTTCTACACCTCGTTCTTTTATGTAGTTTTTAAGTTCTTTTGAACTTATTCCAGGGTATTGGTCTGCTAGGATCATTTCTATTTTTTCCTCTGGTGGAACTTTTTTTAGTAGATTTATGAAATCTCTTGCGGTTTGGCTTTTTGAGCATAGAATGTATGCAAATCTGGTGAAGTGGTCTTCTAGTAAGTGTAGATACCTTTTTGTCGATCTTAGTGCACCAAATCCACCAATAGTATCTAGTGACATTATCTGGAACGGTCTTTTTGCTGGTCCCAGATGTGACATAAGACCATAATTTCTGTTTAGTTTTGTTTTGTTTTTTATGCATATTTCGCAATTTCGTAGATGTTCAATGTTTTTTGTTAAATTTGGTGTGGTATAAATTGTATTTATCTTATGTGCCTTTTGGTTCATACCTATGTGGCCGTAGTTTTCGTGTTCATGTTGTATTAGAGTTTTGCTAAATTTTTCACTTAGTATTATTTTTTTCTTCGATCTGATTATTTTTTAGTAGACTTCATTTTCTAGTGTAAACTTATGTGTTTTTTGTGTTATTTGTTCGTTTTGTTTTTGGTCGTCTATTATTTCTTGTAGACTTATATTGGATATTGTTATATTATTTACAGTTTTTAGTACATCTTCTATATTTTCTCCAGGTTCCAGGACTGGATTTCGACTTAACAGGTCCGCTTCTCCATTATTCTTTCCAGGGTTGTATTTGATATTGCAGTTGTATTGGGATATGTAGTGTACCATATCTCTTAACTCTTCATCTGTTCTATTTTTGACATTTAAATTTTCCAGTGGTTTGTGGTCTGTGTAGATTGTGAAAGATTGTCCAATCAGCCAGTGTTGCCAGAACTTTATACTTTCTTTGATAGCAAGACATTCTAAAAATATTGCTTTTTTTTTCTTTTGAGATTCATTTAGTTTCTTTGAGAAATACGCCACTGGTTTCATTTCACCGTTTGCTTGAGTTTGTTTCAGTACCGCTCCAATGCCTTTAATGCTTGCGTCTGTGTATATAGAAGTGTGTGCTTTTGGATTAAGAGGAGGTAGGAACCATTCGCCGCTTGGTGGCGCTGCGGTCAGGTGAGAGAAAAATATAAAATATTTTTTATTCAGCGATTAATAATTTATCGAGACAATAATATACTTCTAACGTTGTCAAAGGCACTAGCCATATATATGTAGAATAATTATTGATGATAATCTTATTTGAAAAGTCTAAGCTATTGTTATAAAACGAAAAATGCAGTGCGAAGTAGAGCCGGCATGAGCATGTGTATACTTCGTTCTTTACTATTACTTTCTCTGTCGCACTTAGGAAACATACCCATATGTTTACATCGGTTCTACCACGCGCCGCATTTTCCGTTTTATAATAATATTTTAGACTTTTTGAACAATATTAGCATCGATAATAATTCTACATATATGTGGCTAGTGCCTTTGACAACGTTAGAAGTATATTATTGTCTCGATAAATTATAAATCGCTGAATAAAAAATATTTTCTATATTTCTCTTATCTGACCGCAGCGCCACCCTGTATAGAGCGGCGAATGGTTACGACCCCCTCTTAAATATTGCTAGAACTGGTTTTGAACGTAGAAAATATTTTTTATTTCATCGAATGCTTTTTGACATTCAGTTGGCCAGACGAATTTTTTTACCGTTTTTCTTAATTGGGCGTGTAGAGGTTTAAGTATTTCTGTAATTTTTGGTAAATATTTTCGTTCAAAGTTTATTTTTCCTAAAAATTGTCTTATGTTCTTTTTATTTTTCGGTATGTTGAAATCTTTTATAGATTTTATATTGTCTTTTAGAGGTGTGATTGTATTATTTTTTATTAAATGGCCTAAATATTTTACCTCGTTTTTTGCAAATTTGTATTTTGTAAATTTCAATTTTAAGCCTTCTTTTTTTATTGCATCTAGCAGTAGTTCTATATGTTTCAAATGTTCTTCAAAATTTTTTGAAAAAATTATTATATCATCTATATAGTTTCTGCAAAATTCTGTTAGGTTATATTTTTTTATAATATTTACCAAAATTCTTTGGAAGATAGCTGGAGATGTTTTTAATCCGTAAGGAAGGCATTTCCATTGATAGTGACCTTCTTGGATGATAAAACCAGTTTTATTTCTGTCTCCGACTCTTAATGGGATGGACCAAAAAGCAGAGTTTATGTCCAGTGTTGTAAAGTATTCGCAACCCACTGTTTTTACCATTATATCTTCTATTAGTGGAAAAGGTTGGGCTTGTGGAATAACTATTTTATTTAACTCTCGAAAGTCCACACATAATCTAATTTCTTTATTTTCTTCTTTTTTAAATGCTAGTGTTATTGGTGCCGCGAAGGGGCTACATGAGTCTTCAATCAGGCCATGTATTAAAAGTTGTGCTATTTGACTTTCAATTTTCTATCTTCTATTGAACATCTATATGGTTTTTTGTAGCAATATTTATCTATTTGTAGGTCTATAAAAGCTTCATAATTTTTTACTTTTCCTACATCATATTTATCTTTAGCAAAAATGTTTTTATAATTATCCATTACATCATATATTTTCTTAATCTTTTCATTATCTAAGTGATTTATATCTATTTTAATCTTATTTGTGTTAATAAATTCATTGAAATTGGTTTCGTATCTATCATCGATTATTATATTATCTTTTTCGTCTATTTGTTTTGTATAATTAAATTTGATATTTAAATTCTCGTCATGAGGCAACCCAAATTTTTTTATACTATCTAGGCCTAAAATTAGGTCATATTCGAAATTTTCATTTTCATACACAAAGGCATGTATATTCTTTTTTATTCCGTGTATTTCGGCGTTTAATTTTATCAGACCATAACTTTGCCCTTGCCCACTAATTGTTTTTATATTAAATTTTGTTTGTTCTTCTTTAAATTTATTATTTATTAATTTTGTATTTATTACTGTTATTCTTGAGCCAGGATCATAAAGCCCTTTCACTTCTAAGGATTCTTCTAACAGTACTTTTATTTTAATTAGTGGGTGCAAATCTAGTTTTTTAAGTCCTCATTTGATAATTTTATATTTAAGGGAGTATTTGTTAGTGGATCCTCTTCTGTTTTTTCTTTCTTGTACCAACATAAATTTTCTGGATGGAATCTATTTTTCTTACCTTTTAATTCACATACTGTACATGGATGTTTTTCTTTCTCAGTTTGCTCTTTTAAATTTTGTTTAGTTGGTGGTAGATTTTTCTCATTATTATTATCCTTTATTAGATGTTCTAAGCCTCTTAAATTATTATAAAGGTCGTCAACTGTCTTTGTTTTGTTTCTATCTATTTTATCTGTAATAAAATTTGGTAAACCAGAGGCAATTATATCTATTAATAGAGACGTGTTACTAGAGCTATTCACTTCTAGTAATAATCTTTTCTTTTTTAGTGCGTAGTCTAGTATTGAGCCTTTTAGATATTTAAAATTCATAGCATACTTAACCGGTGACCAACCTTTATCAGCGTATGTTGTTTTTAGACTCAACTCCCATGATGATTAGTCTGACTCCACTGTGTGCTTTATCAACATTGATCTGTACCAGTCCTTACAGGAGTCCTCTAGCATTAATCTTAACATTTCAATCTTTTCAGTGTCCGTATTTAATTCCAAGCGAAGACATTCTTTGTTAAAAATATCTAACCATTGTGTCACAATAGTTGTCGTTTTTTAGAATTTTTCAATTGAGAATTTATCCACTGATTTCAATTTATTTTGGGGTTTGGCCATCCTACTTTTTCTAGCAAGTAATTATTAAACTGTATATTTCTATCTTTGAAGTAGATTTTTTCTAGTTCAGGTGTAAGAGTTATCCACACCGCTCTCTTTTCATGTCTTTTCTTTATAGAATTTTTTACCATTTTGAATATCTCAGTTTTTTTGTAATTCTTCGTGTAAACTCATTGGTTGGAGTTCTTTTGGCATTATAAACTGATTTTATTCAGTATCTACAATTGACACTGAACCATAGATGTTTGTTTTCGCATCCTCTAGTTTTGGGATGATTGAAAATTCAAATTTTAATTTTTCCATTTTCCGAATAAATGATTGTTGATTTGTAAGATAAGGGATTGATTCAATTCAGCAATGCGATTAGATTCGTCTAAAAATAAGAGTTTTATTATTAGTACATATATTATATACAATGTTACAAGGAGCACGTGTTAACTAACCTAAAAATAAGAGAATCAACAATCAAGCCTATTGCTTAATGGATCTCTCAACAATCACAAGGTTAACAATAATTCACAGTTTCAGAATTGTTATAAACAATTCTGATAACTTTAATTAATTCACTTATCTTAGATTAACTTAGCTTAACAATATTTTGTATAGAGTTCTAACTTATAGAGTCAACGCTCCATCTTCTATCTGTCTCTCTCTCTTCTAAAGCTCGTGTCGTCTACCTACAGTGACCGACACGAGACAGTTTCTTACCAGCAGTATTGAGTATGTGCACGAAGCTTACATATATATATTTTACTCAAAAAAAAAGAAAAATAAAATAAAATGAATATATGAAGCATAAAGGCAAGAAGAACTTTACAATGGCAATTTTTACAGGATCCCAATGACGAAGGAGAATTGAATAAGAGAAATAAAATAAAGATTGTGAGCTGTGTGTAGGTGACTGATTTCATACCTGCACGGATCTCAATCTAATATTTCTAGAAGGAGATTACTCCATGAAACAATCACAGAACAAAATAATAAATTAGGAAAAAATATAAGAAAAAGAAGAAGATTGCAAAATAGAACTACAAGAAAAAGAGTTGCTGACTTTATAAAAGAGTGAATAACTAAACATAAAACGGTCGTGGAGGAACTCGAATTCGAGATAAAGATAACCACGAACCTAGTAAAATGCCTCGTTGAGACCAATGAGGAAGTGGACATCCTTAGATATCAACAGAAATCTTTCAAGGAGGAGGTAAAGAACATATTGAAGGAAGTCAAGGATGAAGTAAAAAGAAACGAAGACATTAAACAGCAAATCCAGAAGAAGATTCAACGTTTCGAGAGAGTTATCGACGCTTTAGATGGACGAATCGATAGATAGACAAATCTTATCATTAACTCTATAGAAAATAGGAAGATAGAAGAAGATGAAAAGAAAACCATAAAATAATAAAACAAACACACTCATACACATACAAAAAATTAACAAAAAGAAGCTAATCCAACAAAGGAGGCAAAAGAAAATGTATATCTTTTTTATTAAATCCTTTTTTTATGTTAACAGTTAAATTTTCTCTTGAACACAACTGATTGGTGACCTATATCGGAGCCAAACAGTTGTAATTATAACTCTAATATTTAAAATTCTTTACATTTTATTTTGCCACTTAAAATTTTTATTTAAAAAACACGAAAAAGAGAACGATCACAAGTGATATAAATCACGTTTCCTTTTCGACAAATCGTTAAAAATAATGAGTGGAAATAGAAAAAAAAATGCTTTTGATAAAACTAAAAACAAAAAATAAAGTATAAAGAAAAATACCACACCTTAATATACGATCAGTGCAGTCATAGGTTAATTTTTTTTAAATTCCAAAAATTGTATGTTCAACTAACTGGTGACTCATTTTCAGCCAGATAGTTGAAATAATTAATGATAACGTTTAGAAATAAAAATTTTTTTTTATTACATAAATTTTTTTATGTAAAAAGAATGAAGGGAAATTCTCATCTGACTGTGCTAAATGACTAGAATAAAAAATTTTTTTTTTCTATGAATAAAAAAAAAATTTTAATATAGCAAATGAAAAAAAAATAAAACCGTAAAATAAAATGATTAAACTTAATTAAATTAAACAAAAAAAAGAACCAGAGTGGATATGTACGTGGATGGATCCACATAATATCATTATTCATTTGCAATTCATCAATTCATACATTCTAATTATATCTCTTTCATAGTTAATTGCTTTAAAGGAATTGTGAATGATTAGTAAATTAAATATATGTATAAATATATCTACCTATATTCTATAGTTATATTAGAAATTAACCCTCAGACCCCCCACACCCCTCCACCCCCACACCCCTCCACCCACACACCCCTCTACACCACCTACACCCCCCACTCACCTCTATAGCCCCTCCACGGCCCCTCCACAAAATAACGTGAAATTGCTTAAAATATTACGATATTTTTTATTGTTGCTTTTATTCTAAGTGCCCTCCACCCCCCTCCACCCCCCCACACACACACACCCACACCCCTCCATGGCACCCCCACGGAACACCCACGGCACCCCCGCGACCCCTCCACTGCCCCCCCATAATATAATAATGTATGTATTTAAATATACAAACTTAAAACTTAACCTAATAATATATAATTTATAATATTAAAATTAATTAATGCTAGAATTAATACAAAAATTTTATTTAAAAAATATTTATTTTCTTTATTTTAAAATGATTATAGAAAACAATTTTTTAAATTATTTAAAATAATATAAAAAATTAAATAAAACATATAAATTATAAAACAAAATAATTTTTATGGCTACTGGCGAAGGCTTCCACTAATAAAAAGACCTAACGCGTCATAAGCGGTATCTCTGCAAATTCATTTATTTATATTCTCCTAAAAATAAGTTTTTCATTATAGTTTATTAATAAATGATTTAATTTGATAAAATATATTCAATTGTAATATATATATATATATATATATATAAATGATAAATATTTTCATTTATTACTTACAAAATTTTGTATTTTAATGTCTTTCCAAACTATCTATTCTATGGAAACCTTTTCCACAATATTTACATACATTCAAATATATATCATCGTGACTTCTTGAATGTCTGATTAAATGATCCAATCTACTATATGATTTCTCGCATTGTTTACAAATATATTTTTCTGTTTTATTTTAATCGTGACTATTTATATGTCTTTTATAATGTTTTTTATTTTTAATAATTAATCCTTTATTATTTCCTAATGGTGATTTAGGATGGAGTATAGGATATAATAAACGTCCTAATTTAAAAAATGAAAAGTTAACAACTCTCCAATATTATTTATATATTACAGTATACAGAAAAGATGAAATGAATTTTAATCCAATTTTATATTGTGGTAGATCAACACAACAATATATTATTCATGCTTATATAATGATAGAAAATAACAGAATGAATTTTTTACGTAATAATCAAGAACAATTACGTATAGAATATTATCAGGGTTTATTAGATCACGTTAAAAATAGTGCTTCAAACATTTCAAAAATTTTTGAAATTAAAGAAAGACTAGGAAACCTTTTTATTTTACCAGCTACATATATTGGAAGTCCAAGATATATGCAACAATATTATTAAGACGCTATGGCAATAATGAGAAAAGTAGGAAAACCAGATTTATTTATTACAATAACATGTAATCTGAAGTGGAAAGTAATTAAAGAAATTTTAAAAAATTTCCCAGTAGGAACAACTCCTAATGATATGCCTACTATTACAGTTCGTTTATTTTATGCTGAATTAAAAATGGTATTAAATGATATTGTTAAAAATAAAATATTTGGAACTGTTATAGCTTATGTTTTTTCAATTGAATTTCAAAGAAGAGGTTTAACACATGCACATATTATTTTGACGTTACATCAAAATAATAAATTACTATTTATAGATTTAATTGATAAACATATTTCTGCAGAAATACCTTCTTCGGATAATAAATATTTACAAAAATTAGTTATTAAACATATGTTACATGGTCCACATACAGAAAAATCACCATGTTATAAAAAAAATAGTATTATATGTAAACAAAAATTTCCAAAACCTTTTAACGAACATACTATATTTAAAGAAAATAAATACCCTGAATACAGAAGAAGAAATAATATAAATAGTAATTCTGTTTATAATTTAAAATATTCTCATAAAATTATTCCCATTGATAATTCTATGGTTGTTCCTTATAATAATTATTTATTAGCTAAATATAAGAGTTACATAAATGTTGAACTTTGTGCAACTATACAAAGTATTAAATATATTTTTGATTATATACATAAAGGAGGAGATAAAGCATTTTGTCAAATACGACAAAATAAAGAAATAGAAGAACATAAAAAAAAGTAATTTCTGATATAAAAGATGATAATGAAAAAACAGAAGAAAATATTGATATTTATGATGAAATTACACAATATATAGACGGTAGATATTTAAGTGCATTAGAAGCTGCTTGGAGATTAGAAGAATTTCCCTTATGTGGTAGAAGCCATAATGTAATAAGATTAAATATTCATACAGAAAATCAACAAAAAATTGTTTTTGATGAAAACGATATAACTTCAGCTTTAAACAAATGGGAAACTACTTTAACGGCATGGTTCAAATTGAATGAAAAAGATGATTTTGCAAAAAAAATTAAATATGCAAATATGCCAGAATATTATGTTTTTAATACTATTAACAAATCTTGGATTAAAAGATCAAAAATAAGAAAAAATATAGCAATTGGAAGATTAAGTGTAGTATCACCTAAGGATAGTGAAAGATTTTTCCTAAAATTAATATTAAATAGAGTAACAGGTGCAACTTCTTTTAAATATTTACGAACATTTGAAAACATTATTTATAATACATATAAAGAAACAGCTATTGCTATGGGTTTATTAGAACATGAAACACAAATTTATAATATATTTGATGAAGCATGTCAAGTAATGTTACCATTACAATTAAGAAAATTTTTTGCAAGTTTCCTATTATGTGAAAATATTCAAGGGAATATAATTTGGAAAAAAATATAAACAATTTTTTATAGAAGATTTTAAGGAAAATAATGAAAATAACGCACTTTTTCATATTAACAAAATTTTAATGTCAGAAGAAATGTCATGTAAAGATTTTGGTATTCCTGAACCTAATGAAATAGTTATTAAAAAAGAAAATGAATTTAGTAACGAAACTATTGAATATAGTAACAAAATGTTTAATAAAATGTTTAATGAATTGAATTTAGATCAAAAAAACATATTTAATAATATAATAAATAATAAACACAAAATATATTTTATAGATGGTCCAGGAGGTTCTGGTGAAACCTTTTTATATAAAACATTAATATATTACTTTATTTCAATTAAAAAAAAATTTATATCAATGGCTTGGACAGAAATCGCTTCAATTTTGTTACCAAATGGTATGACAAGCCACAGAACATTTAGATTACCTATAGACTTAAGTAATATTGAAAATGCTTTTTTAAAATTAGAATCTGATAAACATAAGTTACGATTAACAGATATTATTATTTGGGATGAAGCTTCTATGATTCCTAAAAAAGCATTAGAAATTGTGGATAAAACTTTACAAGATGTTTGTTCAAATAATAAACCATTTGGAGATAAATTAATAATTTTAGATGGTGACTTTAGACAAATTTTACCTATGGTAAAAAATGGATTTAAAGATACAATTATAAAAGACACTGTAAAATATTCACATCTTTGGAAATTATTTAAAATTTTTAATTTAAAAACTAATATAAGATGTAATGATAAAAAATTTTTATCTTTTTTATTAAATATAGGAGAAGGAAAAATTAATACTTTCATTATTCCCGAAGAATATAAAACTAATAATATATGTGATACAATTTATAAAGATATAAACAACAATTACAATTTTTCTAAAAATGTTATTTTAACTTCACATAATGGAGATGTAAACATTTTAAATAATAAAATATTAAAATTAATTAATGGTGAAATGCAACTTATAAGGGCGTTGATCAAACTGATGAAAATATTCATTTAAATTATCCTATTAAAATGTTAAATAATATTAGAGAAGGATTACCTCCTCAAGAAATTAAATTAAAGATTAACGCAATTATAATGTTAATTAGAAATCTTAGTATAACTGATGGATTATGTAATGGAACTAGATTAAAAATAACTAAATTATTTAAATTTAATATAGAAGCTGAGATTATTACAGGAGAAAATAAAGGAAATAAAGTTTTTATACCAAAAATAACTTTAAGTACAAATAAATCATCTTCTTTGCCTTTTATTTTACACAGAAAACAATTTTCTATAGTGTTAGCATTTGCAATAACAATTAATAAGTCACAAGGACAAAGTTTTGAAAATATAGGTATATATATTAAAAAACCATTATTTTCACATGGTCAGCTATATGTCGCACTGTCAAGATGTAAAAATAAAAAATATATATATATTCAAAATGAATTAGATAATAAAAATGAAATTAAAAACATAGTTTCGAAAGAAATATTAAAATAATAATTTATATAATTTAATTATTTATATTAATTGTTTATATAATTTAATCATTATTGTTTATAGGTATCGTATTTATAAAATTCATATATATAGATACGTTACTATTAATAATGTAAATGATCAAGAAATGATGGATAGTTTAAATGATAACATTGAAGATTATTTAAATTATGAGGAAGAGTATGAATATTACTTAGAAAATCTTGCTGATAATAATAGTTCACATAATACTGAAATATCTGTTTTAAATAATATATTAAATTCATATATTAGTGAAGATAATGAAAAAGTCGAATTTCATAATTGGAAACAAGTACCAGAAAATTATAAATATTACACTAATAAAATTATAGAATATAAAATAACATTACATGAACCAATAAATAAATTTTATCTAAATCAAAATTACGAAATATATTCAAGATATTTATTGAACATTGCACACATTTAAAAAAAATATTATGATATATTTTTTTAAATTTATTAATTATTTAAATTATAAATTTAATATTTTTATGAAATGTTTAATATTTTATTAAGATTAAATTTTATGAAAAAAATTATGATATATTTCTAAAGTGTAAAATTAAGTTAAAAAATATCAAACAGGAATTATAACAAAATATTCCTTTAAATCTTAAATATCTTAAATATACATTTAGATATATTAAACATTATGTTAAATTAATATAATAAAATAATTAAAAATTATTTTTTTTAATATTAAATGTAATATTTACATAAAATATTAAACATTATATAAAACTATTAATAATTAATAATTGAAAAAATTTTGATATATTTATAAAATGTAAGATTAAGAAAAAAGATATCAAACAAGAATTATAACAAAATAATCCTATAAATCGTCAAAATCTTAAATATACATTTAAATATATTGTTACGTTTTTACGTATATGTATATTTATATTTAATTATAAGATGGTGGGTATCTTTTGTATCACGACTAATCTTGGTAAACCCAAGCAGTCAGTTTGCGTGAAGAATTAAATAAATACTCAGTAATTATGATACGAATATAAGTTTATTAATACTTTCGTCGAGAGAGATATGTCCTATTATTAATTCGTCGCCTAATACGTTCCTTGTTGCTTGCTTCAATCGGGCGTACTCCCGTCGTTCATGGCTAAAGGTTGGTTGCTTACTCTCTCATCTCTCTGTCGATTGGTCTACTAACTGACTCCTCGTGGGATGTCCGGCTGTATTTATACTCGCCAAATTCGTTGTTTCCATGTGCCTATCCTTCTAGAATATTCGTTATTGATTGGAATTTGCTGATCAGTCCGTCAGTGACTTTTCGTTCTGGTCTTAACCTGTTGCTGGGTGGTCAGCTCTTTTTCTATGGTGCTCGACGCTTTTCGTTGTTTCCAGGCAGGTTATAACTTGTTAGTATGACGGTCAGCGTTTTCTGTCTGTACTTGTTGGAACGTGTATTCGTCGCATTCTTTGTATATTGCTGATAATAATTCTTATTCATTTTATAGGATATAGAATCCGTAACACGTCTGAGGCCGTGGTATCGGCGCCCTCGACGATTAATACCTTAAAAAATTTATTTTTTGTTTTACCTAAGGCTCTATATAATTGAATGAAATTTATTTAAGCTTGCCTAATTGTATATGTTACATTGGTTTATGTAGAGTAGTATTGTGTACCTATCAAATACATTTCTATTCTGACTATATATCTCTTTCTTTGTGTACATTAAAATTTACATAAGATTATGTTTTTAAAAGAAAATGTTTTGTTCATGTTTTCCTTGCATTCATCGTTGGATTAATTGCTTTTGAATATGTTTATTCTTGACTTCTCTGGATACGATTCTCATTCTTTTTGATTATATATATTCCTCAGAAACTGTACTGGTACCTGAAAATATTCTTTAACAATTAATTACAAAGGGGCCCCCTAATGGCTGGAGGCTTCCAATTTTTAATGCAAATTTTAAGTCAGTTATTATTGTTATAATCTTAATTTTTCTTGGTTTATTAATCCCTGTATGCCTGCAACACGTACTAACGAGTAACGAGTAATTTTAATTGTTTGATTATTGTTTATTAAGTTTATTCATTTGTTAATATTTGATTCTATTTCGTTAATTGCTTACGTTGGCTTTATATTATTAAATCCTCTGTTAAGTTAGGAAAAGTTTTGTGAACAATCTGATTTTTTTTATTTATCTTGATAATTAAAATCATTATATTAATTATTATAAGGTTTTATAGTAGATATTTAGTGGCAAAATTACATAAGGTTGTTTATTAACCCTTTTTAATATTTGCTGAGATCATTGATTAATATTAATTATTTAATTTTTCGTTATTGGACCTGAAAGACTGTCTTTAATTAACAATTCATAGTCAAGTTTTTATAATAATAATTTCGCGAGATATTTGCATTCAATTAATATAATTTTATTATTTGCCCCTAAAGGGCAATAACCTTATTATAAATGTCTATATTTATAATTAAGTTAGTGTACTTTTAAAGTAGTTTTTATTTATTAATTTTTTTTTAGTTATGATTTATTTAATCTTTTGGCTCATATTCATATGCATTCAATATTCTTGGTTGAGTTGTTCATCTATATCTATTTCTTGATGTTAATGTTTATGGCTCTTTACGCGTTCTTCTATTCCTCTTTGTGCGATGATGCTTGCGCACACTGTTATACAGTTCGTATACCTATAATATCTGTATGCGTCTGAGTGCTTGATCGCAAGCGGTGGGGGCTCTTACTGCTTGAAGCCTTTAGTCTGTGTAGGTGCATACGTGATAACGTACGTGTGAATTGGACTGCAAAGTGTTTGTATTTTTTTCACTGTGAATCGTATATGATTACGTACGTGTGAATTTGACTGCAAAGTGTTGGTATTCTTTCTATATTTTTATTTTATAAATTTAAACATTTCTGTTTTGCTGTTCTTAGTTATTTATTTGATTAATTACTGTATATTTTTATTAAGCATTGGATATAATTATTTTGTAGACTCTAGATAATTTATTTAAATTATTACCGTTAAATAATAGATATATTTTTGATAATTTTGAGCATATCTATATTTATATGCCTTTAATCAGCATTTCTAGACAATTTAGTATTTTAATATTTTTTTTTTTAATATTTAATGCGAGTATTTTAAGACTTCTATACGTTTATGCAAGTTTTAACTTGACTCCCTTTCTTCTATAATTATATAGTTATTTGTTCCTACTTCTTGCATTGTGTGTTGTTTTTTTCTCTACATGTATTTATTTCTTCATCTTTTTCTTGTTTCATTTGTCCATATTTCTTTCCTTTTACTTTTATTTCTTGGACGCATGCATATACATATATACTTTGTTTTCGATCGTATTATATGTCTAGTTTTTACATTACTATAAATATTATTATTTTTGTCAATGTTGCGACGTGATAAATAGCCGGACATCCTACTATTCCCGAAAACGTCGAATTTATTTATTTATATTTAAATCTTACTTTTGTGAAAGATCTACAGAGGGAATCCTTTGAAAAATTGTAACCCTTGTTCGGGTTTCAAGGGCCCAAGACTTAGGCGCAATAATAAAAAAAAATGTATTTAAAATTTTTTTATAATGAAATATTATTAAAAAGGGGTATTAGAATAAAACACTGTATACGATTTTACTGGTTAACTGAATAAACGTCTTTAATTAAACATAAAAAAAAACTCTATTTACTTGAAATCTAACACTTTTAACAATGGCTCAAAAAAAACTCTATTTGAATTTTGACACACACACACACTCGCATATAATAAATTGATCGCTATTAATCTAGAAAAAAAAAATAGAAAATAAAATAAAAAAAATGATTTTAATTTCAATTGACACTTGTGGCGCAACTAACAAAAATATAATTATTCTTTTTATCTATCTCACTCACACACGTTCTTTATTAGTGACTCGACTACACTTTATAGAAAGGCGCACGGTTTCAACTTTTCTGACGGCAAGCAAGCGCGCGGACTCTACACTCTTTCTTATGTTTGAGGCTTTACCTCTCCCCCTTTTCGCTGGCAACAGGGGCTCTCTTCGCGGAACTCGGCGCACGTTAGAGCTTTTATGTAAAATTCCGCGAAGATTTTTAGTTACTTTGAAACGGCACAAATTCACAAATTTTAAATTTCACTTTTTAGATTTTATCTTTTTATTTTCTTTCTCGCTAAAATGATTGAAATTTCATACATTTACGGAAAAATTAATGATTATAAATAAGTATATCTATATATTTATACTGAACGAATTGTACTAGATTTTTAATTTTGACTTCACGCGCAAATATATATAAAAGTTACACAAAATTTTTTTAGAACAGAGCACAAAAGAAAAATTAATTTAACGACGCCAAGTAAAAAGACAAGAATTTACGCGCGATCGCTAAATTGTTAAGAAAATGTTACGTCACGCAAGCACATTCAGAAACGTAATATATACGATTTATACCTTTTTAAACCCTCTCTCTCTTTCTCCCTTTCAAATTCTCCGCTTGCTCTCGGCCTCGTCTTTGCTGGCTTCCTGGACACAGGTTGGCGCTAAGGCGATGACGTTGATAGAGAGGGTGCGGCGTAAATTTGGTTTGGATGAAAAAGGCAAACGTTTGTTACGTTTGGTAAAGGCGCTACTAAAAATGGCGCTACTAATTTTCTCACTGTTCGGTAAATTTTCTTTCACGTAACGGATACGCAACAAATTGAAAACGTTAGACTCTAATGATAAAAAAAAAATAATACCCAGAAAATTTAACACTTTCCCGGCAATTAGAATTTTTCTCACGTTAATGGCGTAACCGAAAGATTTTATTTTATCACAACTCGATTCCTTCTTATATATATAAAAAAAGAATTTACAATGACTAACGATGAAACTAAAAATTAAAACTCTCCCGTTTGCGGCACTAATAAAAAAAACTAATATTTTTCTCTATTTTTAAGGCACAAATCCTTTATCCGATTCTACACAACTTTTCTTTTAACACGCTTTTTCTCTCACAAAGGGCTCTTTGTTTTATCAATTACTCACGACACACGTCCGATCTCACACGATACTCTCTCTAGACTGACGCTGGGCCCGCACTTTCTTGAGCTCGACCACACATGAAAATTTTGACAGGCCAATCATGGCGCTTGTTATTAACAATTTCCGGGAGCTAAATTTTACATCATATACATCATTCATTGATTTATTCGCAAATTATTAAAAGAAAATAAAGAATATTAAGACAAAATTATTTTTGATATTTATGACTCTAAATATAGTTGAAAACCTCTGTTCTTTTTAAATATGTATATACGGCGCGCGTTTACTTACTACCGGCTTGCTTGCTTGTCTAATCGCTCTATCTCTTTCTTACTCACTCATACAACGCGTTAACAATCTTTTTCTTTGCGGCGCACATGACTTATAACACTCAAAATTACAAGTATAAATCTTTTCTAACGCTATATAATACTAATTATTTTATAGTAAATTAAGTCTTTTCATATTTTAATAGTCATTTCTTTTTAAGCGCATTTTCTTTTCTTCCTTTTTACAAACGGCGCCACTGGCGTTCTCTTTTCTTCAACTTAGCTGTCACTAGGCGGGAAGGTTTGAATTAAGTTATGAATTTCTCTCCATCACCGATTACATGAAAAACATTTAAAAAAAATAGTTTTATTTTAAATTCTTATTTAAATTCTACATAACAATTTTATGGGCGCCATCAGATCTATTATTTACTCTTAAAGAAAAATTGACTAGTAATATTAACAGTATACATGTAGTTAGACACAAAAAAAATAAATTAAGATTGAAAATTTATTGGGACGCAAAAATCGCGTCACAATGTTATTATTAATATTATTCCCGTAACCAATTTTGATAAGGTTTTTATTATAATTTTGTTTATAATTTATAATAATCCGTCCCTTGACTAATTAAAATTTTATTCTCGTTCTTTTTGGTTGGTACCAGGTAATTTTTTCTTTTTGACGCATATTTTTTTTGCGTTCCTGGTCCGATACTCTCTTAACTTTTTATTGTGAATTATGGCGTACATATCATACATTCTTAGTGTATGGCGCCATTTCTTAGAGAAATTTTAGGATTCCAGTTGTGGATCCTCTTTGCCATAGGCATTCATCAGATAGCACGTATGCAACCTGAGAATTATTTCTCGAATAATTGTATCATGAATTTTCCTGACAATAGTTAAGCATTAGTGTGCTTATAATTTTCTTTTTTTTTTTATTTATTTCAATGCTTTCGAGGAAGGGATTATTTTATATTTGCTATTTTAATAATTTAAGCCTTAGTTCTTTATTTACTTATGTAATAATCTATCCCTTATTTGATTAATCGCGGGAATATTCTTTATCTAATATAATTATTAAATCAATTTTCTTTACTTTTTCTCGACATATATATGTATATTCTGCGAATATTGTTCAGTCTATACAATACTTTTTTATTTAGGTTTGTTTTATTTTAAGATTTGATTTCTGCTTCATCGATTGTTGTGAGATTTGCGCTTTGGAATTGAGTTTTCTTCTTAATTATATGTGTGCGCTCTTTATTCCTTTTCTCTTTTATTCTTTATTCTTCTCTTTTATTATCTCTTGATGATTTTATTATTTTTCTTATTTTATTCTGCTACTGTTTTCTGTAAGTTGATCAGGAATATTTCTGTTTCCCTGATGTATGGTTTATCTTATAATATTCCGTGTATTACTTTTTTTTATTTTTTTTTTTTTTTTTTTAATAATGGAAGGAGAAGGATATTTAATAGTTAAGTATAGCCATATTAGATGTCTTTATATAATCATAATTTGTATGTTATATTTACTTTAATATAAGTGAATTCCTGAACAAACGAAATAATTTTATATCTCATTTCTTTTATTCTCTTTGTTTCTTCTAGAATTGCTGATTGTAATAATATCTATTATCTTATTATTTATTTAATTAAATTCTCTTATAATTCACTTTAAGGTTTTTTTATATCAAAGTAACTTGCCTATTAATTTATTTGTATCATATTATTTCAAGTATGTTTGTTGTTTTATTTAATATTTTTTGATTACTAAATTTTTTATATATATATGATTCTATTAATAATTAAATCTATAGTTACTTTGTGGTTACTAATTTATATTTGAGACTATCGTCGGCGTCTGAGGGCCGTGAAAAAAATGTATCTTACTGTTTCTTTGATTATTATTATATTTATTTAATATTTTACGATCATCGGCGTCTGAGGGCCGCGGAAAAATTCTATTTTACTAAATTTATTTATTATTTATAGAATTTTATAGTTATTATCCATATTCTTTATTCGTTTTCTAATGTTTTGGCTTCTTCATTAAGTAAACCATTTCTCCTTCTCTGAGGTGTTTAATATTTTGCTTTTGATCATAATAACACTTTGATTTATAATTGGATGGTGTTAGATTAACTTTTGGTGGTTTTGGCACTATCCACATAAATGAGGAATACCGGTTCTCCGATGGCTTAGTACTTCCCGATTCCAAATGTTCTTCTATACGTTGGTGTCCAAATCTTGTGGTTTTTACTGGTACTTCTGTAATTAACTCATTTTTATGCTTTACTAAATGTGTTTTTCTTAGTTTTTCTCCAGGTGACTCAATTATAAATGGTTTTTCTTTGATTAGTTTGTTAATATTTTCTATTTCTCCTATATTTAAATGCCTTGATATTTTAGATTCAGTTTGGTTAAATATCTTTGCTGCTTTATTCTCTTTTTCCTCGCTTGATATGTTTAATTTTTGTGCACGTAACATCCTCTTATTCGCTTCATTATTATTTATTCTTTTATTATTATTTATTTCGATCATTTTTTCTTCTTTATTTATAATATTCATGACCTTGCATACATCTGACTTGACTTCTGGCGGTTTTACTGCTATCGCGCTGTCATTAGTATTAATACACATGGCATATGCTTTGCCTTCATTATATTTGGCTACGAAATCGCCAACTAAGATACCCGATCCTATATCTTGGAGCGGTACGTATTCTATATCTTCACTGATATCTTTGACACGTGCATAATTAATTTGTCTTGTACGAGGAGTGATAATAGAGCATTCTTCTTCAATAAATGGTAATATATTGCTAGGAGTGATAATAGAGCATTCTTCTTCAATAAATGGTAATATATTGCTATTTAATTCTAGGCATTTGCGAGCGGCATTAACCTGTTCTTTATATTTATTGATCATGTCCCAACCTATTAATCCATCTGTATCTATTGAGAAATCATCTGGGACTACTTGTACTTCAAATGATGTTTTATTCAGAAATAGATTCACCTGTCCTAATGACATGCATTCACCTGGAATGACACCGTTTATTGAAACAATCTTATGTGGATTTATATACATATTATTTGATATTGTGCTTTCCTTTATAATAGTTACGTTAGCACCTGTATCAACGTAAAAACGACCTTTTTTAGACTTTAAAAATGGCCCACTTAATTCAACTGTTGGGGGCTTTCTTCCAGCTTGTATAAATTCTATAGTACATTCCCGTAAGCTGGATCGTTCGTATTTCTTGGCCTGATTGCTTAGCTGCTCGACTCCACAGGACCCTGGCGTCGAGCATCCTGGGAGTTTAAAGGTTCCATATTGCTTTAAATATCACATAGTTGATTTTGGCTAGAATCATTGTCTAGTCCATTACTATTATTTTCACACTCGTTATCATTATAATCATTATTCCTATCGTTATTGTACCGAGGGTACGTATTGCCTTGATTACGGCCTTGATTTCTGTTAATATTATAATTATTACGGTTATTATTATAATTACTACTGGAATTACCATTATACTGTGAGATATTTCTATTATTCGCGTTTTGATAATTGTTACTAAAATATTCTCTGTTATCTTGATTATAAATATTGCCTGATTTAATGCGTTTTCTAGCACATAGCATTCTGCGTAATTATGACCTCTTTTCTAGCAATAATCGCACTTTTTATTATGGCATTCCTTTTTTCTGCATTGTGCTTCTAAGTGACCTGTTTTTCGACAGTATGAGCATATTTCTATTGCTGGTGCTAGTCTGATGTTTGCATTATTTTGCTGTGTTAGATTTATTGCAGATAGCTGGTCAGCAATTGTTTGTAATAATATATCAATTAGTTGACCTGAGTTTTCTGCTGAGTTAGTTGAAAGTTGCATTAGTCGCCTCGCGCTTGTACGTTGTCCGAATGAAATAGCCTCATGTATGGCGTCTCTTAACGTTATTGGGTTCTTTGATCGAACTTGGTGTTGTAGATCGCCGTCTAATCCAAATAAAAATTGTTCTAGGGCTTCTTTATCTGCCTGATTCTTGTAGGTTTCCACCTCGAAAGGTCGTAGAATTCTGCATGAGTCATAGAAGTTCAAGAGACGATTGTGTAATATTTGAATTCTTAGACCGTAGTCTCCTGCGCTTTCGCCTGGCATCTGTTTGATTATTTTAATTTCTGCTAAAATCGTGTCTGCTCCTCCAGCATAGCTATAATGTTTTGTTAGATCGGCCAGCAACCCTTCTACTGTATTGAATTGAGTTAACCGCGTTGTGTAACCTTCTGCTGCTTTTTCTTTGAATTTAGTGGCCAGTGTGTTTAAAACCCATCTTTCTGACTGCGGTCCATACGTTCTTACAATGTCTCATACTGCTCTGCAGAATAGAGGCAGTACATCAGAGTTGCCATCAAAGGTAGGGATGGTATTCAATGCTTGATATAATGAAAGGCTATTAGGTATTTCTCTTGGTGCTCTTGTGTCCATTTGCTGGGGTGTAGAGCTAGCAAAGTGTATATTCACTGATGGTTCATACATGTTAAATCCTGCAAGAGGATCATCGTCTTCGAAATTGTTAACTAAGGCGTTTATATCTCTTGTACCTATGGCCTAATTTTCCCTGCGATCGTAATAAGTTCCATAATTGATCCGTTCTTGTATCATGTTAATTGCATCCATGATCGGCGCCGTTCCTTGGTCCTTTGGAGGCGAATTTATTAGCACTCGGTGGGCTTATCCGTGTTTTCTTTCAAATTCGTACAACTGTTGTGCCATTTTCGTTGCTGCAGTTTGGGGATCTGCGTCTGTGTTAGGAACGTTTGTTGGTTGATCCGCTGCGTTGCTGGTTGTTGCGGGTATTTTAAATCTGGCTCCTTGGGCTATTTCTTTGTTCAATTTTTCTTCAGCCTTGCTTATTTCAGTAAGCATGCGAGTTATGTATATTCGGGCCTATTTTACGAAATATTCCTCTGCTTCGTTCATTTTACATTTATCATTGACCACTATGTCATTTAATCTTTTTAGCGCAGATTCCATTAATCCCTTATTGTCACTTTCTTGGAGTGCAGAGTCTGCTAATGACAATGCGTTGCGGAGTTCTATAAGTGCTTCCTCTTCCGGGGTTTGAGGGTATGCGATTGGTATTGGCTTTGTTTTGTCGGAAGAGTTATGTGTGTCGTTGTCTTGTGTCATTTTGTTATATGTATATTTTATATCGTATATATTTTTATATTGTATATATTTTTATGTTGTATATATTTTTATGTTGTATATATTTTTATATTGTATATATTTTTATATTGTATATATTTTTATATTGTATATATTTTTATATTGTATATATTTTTATATTGTATATATTTTTATATTGTATATATTTTATATTGATAGACACTTGTAATTATATTTATAATTTATAGCACTTCCTGTTACTTTAATTATGTATAATTTTCACTAAATAATTTAATTTTAATTTTATAGAATTTGTAATTTATTGAATTTTAACTGTTGGAAGGCTCGCAGCGGGCGCGTATTCCCCTCGAAGGACGTATGATATGGCAATAAAAGTTTTTACTTACCCAATGATGGTGATTAAGGCGATGTACGCGTAGAACATCCTCTCGATTGATTTCAATCTAGATAAAATAGTTTCTTCACAAGTGATACCCCACACTTAGCACCAGTTTTATGTTACGTTTTGACGTATATGTATATTTATATTTGATTATAAGATGGTGGGTATCTTTTGTATCACGACTAATCTTGGTAAACCCAAGCAGTCAGTTTGCGTGAAGAATTAAATAAATACTCAGTAATTATGATACGAATATAAGTTTATTAATACTTTCGTCGAGAGAGATATGTCCTATTATTAATTCGTCACCTAATACGTTTCTTGCTGCTTGCTTCAATCGGGCGTACTCCCGTCGTTCGTGGCTAACGGTTGGTTGCTTACTCTCTCATCTCTCTGTCGATTGGTCTACTAACTGACTCCTCGTGGGATGTCCGGCTGTATTTATACTCGCCCGATTCGTTGTTTCCACGTGCCTATCCTTCTAGAATATTCGTTATTGATTGGAATTTGCTGATCAGTCTGTCAGTGACTTTTCGTTCTGGTCTTAACCTGTTGCTGGGTGGTCAGCTCTTTTTCTATGGTGCTCGACGCTTTTCGTTGTTTCCAGGCCGGTTATAACTTGTTAGTATGACGGTCAGCGTTTTCTGTCTGTACTTGTTGGAACGTGT
The DNA here is from genome assembly GCA_017163975.1 of Anastatus disparis. Lineage (NCBI taxonomy): Eukaryota > Metazoa > Arthropoda > Insecta > Hymenoptera > Eupelmidae > Anastatus > Anastatus disparis. The sequence continues at coordinate 127,488 of JAFFSR010000086.1, read as the reverse complement.
ATTTGTCGCATTCTTTGTATATTGCTGATATTAATTCTTATTCATTTTATAGGATATAGAATCCGTAACAATATCAAATAATAATATTGAAAAGTTTTACTAAAAAATTTATGATTTCACAATGATAAAAATTTAAAAGATTTAAAATGTAAGGTGGTGTAAAAACCAGCTTAATCTATATGTTATGAATAATGATTAAAATTTATTAATAATTTTTTTCAGATATTTTACGTAAATAATTAATATTATGTATTTTTTTCATGTTTCTATGTTAATAATAAAAATTTAATAAAAAATGTACAATTATATAATATTATGTATAATATAAAAATATATTATAATAAAAAATTTTTCATATAAAACAATGCATAAGTGTTACATTTTATATTGATATGATAACTATAATGGGGGTTGGTGAGTGGTACGAGCATGGGGGTACCCCCCACAGTATATATATATATATATATATGAAAAATAATTAATACAATAAACAATCTATTAATAAATATGATAATTACAAAAAAAAATTATTCTCTCTTTTTGCATGTCGTTTAAGCCTTTTGTAAGCTTAACAAAACGAGAGTGCATCTGCATACGGATAGATGCACCCAACAAATTACTTATTTACAACCTATTTATTTATACACCTTTTTTTAAATATTTCTTTTATTCAATCACAAAAAAGTTGTAAATGAGTTATTAATAAAGTAAAAAATCATCTCAACAAACATTAATTAAAATTAAAAAAAATTCTTTACTCAAAAAATACGCATAATAGACGTTAGAGAGATAGACGCACGAGGAACGAGCGAGGCTCCGTCCTTCTCTAGTTACCAGAGTATACGTACAGGCTACGAAGTTTAAGCCAAAGCGAGCATAGTCGCAGGAACAGAAATATAGAAAAATCACGCACTTCGCTAATGCTTGACGTAACAATCCATAGGCTTTTGCATAGGCGAACGGGGAAGCCCCTCTACAGCGGACTGCCTTACCTTGTATATTGAGCACGGCTGTCTCTCTCTCTAACACATGCGAGTAAGCGCGCTTAAGCTGAAGTAGGATCAGCAAGTAAGGCAAGCATAGCTTATATATATATATATGCATATGCGCGCTACTATGCTTTATTTAAAATGCTCTTTTACTCAATAGAAGAGTGTATTAAGTTTCCTTTAAATAAACTAAATAAAAATTCTATTAATATAAAGAATAAAAAAAAATTTAATAAGAAAGAAGAAATCTTGAAAATATATACAATAAATTTATATAAAATAATAAATACCTTTAAAAGAAAAGTACCTGAAGTAAAATTCCTTTTAAAAAACAAATATCTAACTATTAAAAATTCCTCTTTCCTCAAATAAATTTATTTTACGATAGATATATAGAGTACCCGGCAATAATTCTGAGCAGGTTATCAAATTTTTGCTCTGACTTTGAAAAAGCGTATCTTCTTCAATTTTCATCCTAGAAAAAATTTAAAAAAAGCATTTGAAAGTATTCGTTAATGCTTTGTTTTTAGCTCACTTACATTTTTTTAACGATATTTAAAAAAAAATAATCGCTTTGGCAATTTTGAAATTTTTTCATTTTTGCATTTTTCTTCAATCAGCTGTAGTTTTTTAAATAATTGAGCTAGAAAAAATTTGAGAAAAGATTCGGAAAGGGCTTTCAACATGCTATTTGCAGCTATTTTTACAAGAATTTTTTAATTATTTATTGTCAAGTTTTAAGCATATAAAGTTATCGATCTAATACTTATGCAGGTGTAAAAAACACTTGAATAGCAAGTAGAAAATAATCGCTGGTGAAGTAGTGATTTAATTTTAGTAGGAAATTATAACTATTTATTATTAAGGGGACGCTGTATCTCTCTATCCTTTTCTAATTGAAAAATGTAAGTTTTTTGAAAATCTAGTGATTATTGATAGAAATTAAAGGTTGTCCGCTACTTGTTTAGTAAAAAGTAATATTTTCTCTGATGAGGACCAATTAATTTTGTTGCTTTTTTTTCAAGTAAAGTTTGACATACTTACAAAATCCTAAGTAAGGCTAGAAAATACGTTATTTAAGTATGTCAAACTTTACTTGAAAAAAAAGCAACAAAATTAGTTGGTCCTCATCAGAGAAAATATTAATTTTTACTAAACAAGTAGCGGACAACCCTTAATTTCTATGAATAATAACTATTTTTCCCAAAAATTTACATTTTTTAATTAGAAAAGGATAGAGAGATACAGCGTCCTCTTAATAATAAAACATAATAGAGTATAAAACAACAAAAAGATTTATTTTGCAAAAATTATATCATAGAAATCAAAAGTTTTGCACCAGCGATTATTTTCTACTTGCTATTCAAGTGTTTTTTACAACTGCAAAAGTATTAGATCGATAACTTTATATGCTTAAAACTTGACAATAAATAATTAAAAAATTTTTGTAAAAATAGCAGCAAATAGCATTTTTAGAGCCCTTTCCAAATCTTTTTTCAAATTTTTTCTATTTCAATTATTTAAAAAACTACAGCTGATTGAAGAAAAATGCAAAAATGAAAAAAATTTCAAAATTGCCAAAGCGATTATTTTTTTTTAAATATCGTTAAAAAAATGTAAGTGAGCTAAAAACAAAGCATTTAACGAATACTTTCAAATGCTTTTTTTAAATTTTTTCTAGGATGAAAATTGAAGACGATACGCTTTTTCAAAGTCGGAGCAAAAATTTGATAACCTGCTCAGAATTATTGCCCAGTACTGTATATAAATATAAAAACGCCTCCCAAAAGAAAAACAATTAAAGAAAAGCAGGAAGACTCAGAAAAATCGTTCAATCAAAGACTGACTGACGATAATAGTCGAAGTGCTTGAGAGCAAAGTATCCAAGAGAATCTGCAGCGAATACTGCAATATATAGATGCAAATGAAGCTAGATTGAAAATCCTAGAGGAACAAATTGACAGTTATAAAGCTAAAAATAAAAAAGTAGAGGAAGATTTGAAAAAAGTGGAAAAACTAAGTTGTGATTCAGTTAAAGATAAAACTAATAAAATAGATATTTCAACTGAAAATTACAATAAAACTAAATCAGAGTTTGAAGAACTCAAACTAGTGATGCAAGCCAACATCAGAAATTATGAAGTTTTAAAGATAATAATAAATGGTTTTGAGAAAAACCAAGATGAGAAAAGAGCAAAACATTTAGATCAAGTAAAAACGCTCATAACAAATGTTACTGCTTCTCGCAGCGATATAGAGACTGCAGAAAAAAAAATCGAAAAAATAGCAAGCAGCATAAAAAACACGAATGATAAAGCTGAAGAGAGATTAGCAATGAAAATAGAGCGTAAATAGAGAGGTTAGGTTTGAAGAAAATCATCAGCTAAGAAGTTCAACAAGAAATAGATCACCATCTCCAATCAAAGAAATCCCTGCTTTAGAAAACAAATGAAAGGAGACGACAGCAAATGTGAGCTGGAACTCCAGGAAATCGAAAGTGACACCACCAAAGTTCAGAGCAGAAGAATATGAGTCTCTAATACAATACTTGAGAGACATGAAAGGATATCTCAAGTTAACAGATGCATATAAAACAGAAATTCTTTACACTTTGTTTAACTCATTAGAAAAAAAATGCTGCTACACGGTGGGACATAATTCAAGAGTCAATAAACTCTTACGATGATTTCAAAAAAGAGAAAGATTAATCAATGACGTCATGCAAGATGACATAAAAAAGAAAATCGAGTCAGGAAAATATTACCCAAATGGAAAATTGTCAAAAGTTGAATATACCACGAACCTAATAAGCAAGACCGTTGACAGGATCATATTCTGAGAAAGAATTGATCAGAAAATTGGCTAGTCATCATGATGTGGATATAAAATTTGCTGTAACATCTCAAAAAATAACAGAAATTAATGAATTTCTAGATCTATTAGAAATGAAGGACTCTGAGAATCATAAAGCCCCCAGATGGCAACAAGAACCCAGAGTACCATACATGGAACAAATAAAATTTAATAAATATAATGATGAACAGCAAATAAATAAAAACGAGCTTATTAATGACAAGAGGGCAAATGACCAGAGAAGTCATTTAAACAATTATAATAAAAATCAAAATAGAAATCTCAATCATAAATGGCCAAAAGAAAACACTAAAAATATCTCAGTAATGCAGAGGGATAGAGCCAGAAGCAAATAAGCAACAGCAACAACAGGGAAACTAAATACAGTTGCATTATGCTTCTCGGATATAAAAGAAAAAACTAATCAGTATGATGCAACTGAAAGCTCAATGAATTCGCTAAAGGAATTTCTCACAAATGAAGAAAATTCCGAAATAAAAAACATGCAAAAAATAGTTGAATGTCCAGAGATTGATATAAAGTTAAGTAACATTAAGATAAAAGCATTAGTGGATACAGGGAGTCAAGTCACCTGCATCTTCGAAGCATTTTTTAATATACAGATAGAAAATTTAAAAAACTTTCCTATACTGCCAATAAAAAACATGCAAAAAATAGTTGAATGTCCAGAGATTGATATAAAGTTAAATAACATTAAGATAAAAGCATTAGTGGATACAGGGAGTCAAGTCACCTGCATCTCCGAAGCATTTTTTAATGTACAGATAGAAAATTTAAAAAACTTTCCTATACTGCCAATAGTAGGCAAAATAATAAGAGGAGCCGTTGGTGAAAAATCAACGAGAATAAAAAAACAGCGCATGATAGAAGTAAACCAAGTAAAAAAGAACATAGTATTCCTGGTAATTCCTAAACTAATCAGGGACTGCATATTAGGCATAGATAGCCAAAAGGAATTTGGCTTTACGATAGATGTGTTGAACGAAGAAATAAGATTTATAGAAGATAACAAAAAAATCTCTTCAAAGTATAACAAATGGAAATTAGAAAAGGATGAAGCGTCTCACTATAAAATCGAAACTATAGGTGAAGACGATAATGTAGATTAAGATCTAGAAGATCATGAATCAGTAATAAGTAGGGAAAAAATGAGTGAAAAGTCAGAAGACTATAATCGTAACTCTCTAGAAAATTTCAAAAATTCAGAAGGACAAAATGATCCATATTAATTAAAATTAAAATAACGAAATAAATTTAAATCTCGGAACGTGCAAAGCACAGAGAAAAAATATATCAAAATTACATGACATAATCTACAAATATAAAAACATCTTCTCTAAAAAACCAGGATTATTAAAAAATTTGGAATATGAATTTTAATTAAAAAATACAAAACCTTTCTCCATAAAACCTTACCCCATTCCAATCAATAATAGAGAAAAAATAAGAAAGTAAATCAGTAATATGCCAAAACAAAGAATTATAAGAAAATCAAGCAGTATATATATAAGTCCTATCGTACCAATAATCAAGAAAAATGGTACAATAAGATTATGTTTAGACGCAAGAAAATTGAATGAGATGTTGGAAATTTTATGTCCGGATATGTATTTCCGTGAAATTTTCCACTTTTTTCATTTCTGAGGTGAAAATCATGGGTTCCCATTTAAAGCAATTTACTTCACCTTGAAATGACATTCAAGGTTATGGTCACGGTCGTGGTCAATATCACCGTCGAATAGCCAAGAAAATATCCTCTATCTTTTGTTTTAAGCTTTTTCTCCTAAAATACAATCCCGCAGAGTTATTTCGCCCTTCCAGTACTTTTGACCCACCCTGTATAATTACCGTATGCATGATGAAGTAATTAATAATAAATGATCATGAATTATAATTTTTTAAACAATATTCAAAAAACAATTAAAAAAGAAAGGAAAAAGAATAAAAATGATTTGAGACTTGCGAGCTTTTCAGCGCGCTAATCACTTACACAGATACATATATACAGAACAATATTAATAAGAAAGGATCTCCCTCTCTCCATAGGATCAACTACATATGGAAGAAATAGAAGAGAAAGAGGAGGAGGAAAAAAACAGAGATGGAAGAATAAGAAAAAAGCTTTCTATAATATTGTGTAAGAGATCTGCGCGCACCGTTCGCGGAGAGTGGAAAGGCTTCTCTTGGGAGAGTCGAGAACGTGCAGTCGCGAGAAAGAGTAGCATCGTCTGAAGGCTCTTTTGAGCAAGACCTCACGCTCTTGCTTCTCCTATCTTAAGAGGCAGTCGGAACCAAATCGGTGACTTAGTTCAGTGCTTACTATAAATGCTTAAATGATTTATTTATCCATTTGCACTGCAAAAATACAGTCATTTCCTCTAACCATAATCATAATGAATAATTTGGAATGGTTACGGCAACAAAAAAATTTAAGATATTGTCATGAAGCGAAAAATGCTAAATTGAAATCTATTGCATGCAAATAACAGCCGCATCGACTGTTAGATGGCATTTTTCGCTTTATGACAATATTTTATATTTTTTTGTCACCAAAACTGTTTCAAAATATTCTTTATATACATGGTTAGAGGAAATGACTATATTTTTGCCATGCAAATTAATAAATAAATCATATATGCATTTATTGTAAGCACTGAACTAAGTCACTAATTTGGTTCCGACCGCCTCTTAAGCGCTAACCACGCAAGCCCGGAGCGAGGCAATCCTTGTAACAACGGCTGCAGTAGACTTATTTCATTACTGTAACTATTGTTACCTGGAAAACCAAATAAATGCTTTTTTTATAGAATATATCTAAGTTTTTACCTGAAACAGACCTATTTATTTATACATTCTCCTCTCCATAAATAAGTTGGGATTCTGCTTTAATATATATTTATATATATATATATATATATATATATATATATATATATATATATATATATATATATATATATACTAGGGGTACCCCCTGCTCGCACTGCTCACAACCCCAGTTGTGCTATAAATATAATTATATATTAAACATTTAAATCATTTTTAAATTTTTAAATCATTTTTTTTTAGTTTCGTTGATAATTTAGTATATTATTTGATATATCGTAATGATTTTGAGTTTTATAAGATTTATAGGATTATTTTGTTATAATTCCTTTTTTATATCTTTTTTCTAATTTTAAACATTTTATGAGATATATCAAAAATTCATACTAAAATTTATAAATTTATTATGATATTGTAAATGAAATTATTACATGATCATTATATCATATTTTATTTAAAATTTAGTTATTTATATAACAAATAAATAAATAAAATAATTTTAAATTATTTTATACTTACTTATATTACATTTACCTGTATAAAAGTTATGAATATGTTTTTTTATTTATTGTTGTTAGTAGTTAAATTATTTATTTATTAAAATTTCGATTTATAAATTTTAAATAATCATAACTTTTAAATATTTTAGTTAATTTTTAAATATTTTATTTTTTTTTTTATTATTAATAATATTGATAATGTTTAAAAATTTTTTAAATTTATTATTATATATTGAAATATTTATGATTTATTTTAATTTTTCATATTTTATTAATAATGTTAGCTAATCTTAATAAATATTTAGAATAAATTTCATGCCTTTGATTAAAGTAATATTCTGCTATTGGTTCATGTATATTTATTTTATATTTTATAATTTCATTCGCATAATATTTATAATACTCTGGTACTTCATTCCAATTTTTAAATTCAAATTGTTCATTATTTTCCTCTATATATGAATTAATAATGTTATTTAATTCAGAAATTATTGTATTGTTTATTGAACTATTATTATCTAGACTTTCTAAATAATATTCATATTCTTCTTAAAAATTTAAATGTTCTTCAATTTGATCATTTAAATTTTCCATCAAAATGGATTTCATTCAATCATTTGTTGATCATTAACATTGTCAATTTCAACATTATTAATTGGATTCCATTCCATTTTTTTTTTTATTTATATATTATTAAAAATTTTTAATGTTTATAATTAATATAAATATAACCTGAAAAAAATAAAGTTTAATTAATAAAATAATTTATAAAAAATTTATTTAAATAACATTAAATTTTTGTTAAATTATAATAAAATTATTTTTTTAATATTTCTTTCCAAACTATGTTAGGTACAATATCTCTGTTTTTCGATTCATTTTGAATATATATTTTATTTACATTTTTACAACGTGAAAGAGTTATTTGTGCTTCTATGTTATATTTGAATAATTTAGTTATTTTTAATCGCGTTTCATTACATAATCCATTTTTTATACTTAAATTTTGAATTAACATAATTATGGTATTTACTTTTAATTTCAGTTCCTGTGGAGGTAATCCTTCTCTTATGTTATTTAACATTTCTATTGAATAATTCAAATGAATATTATCATCCGTTTGATCTACACCTTTGTAAAACAAATATAAATAGTTATTAATCTTGAAAGTTATATAAATTTAAACATAAATATTAATATCAATTAATTTTAAAAGTTGTATAAATCAATACTATTAAAGGTTTATAATGTAAGGTGGTGTGGAAATCTGAATCCTCAACACTATACGCTTATTTTTATTTTAATACAATAAAATATTTATAATATGAACGAATTATTAAAAATCATTATGTTTTCAACAAATGAATTAATTATAGTGTTGAGGAATTGTAATAGAATTAATTTAAATTTATATCTATTAATTTCAGATAAACTATGTAAAAAATGGTAATAAGATATCTGATGAGGCACATGTTTTTCATTTTAAATATAATAAATTGTAATTTTATGCAACTACTTTCGAGTTTTCAACAAAAAAAATAAAATTTTTATATTTTTATGTAATATTATACTTAAAATATAATAAAAAAATATAAAACTATATTATGCAATATTTGATGGTTCTAAAAGGTTGTTGAAGGGATTGTGGGGGGGGTTGTGGGGGGATTGTGGGGGGTTGTGGGGGGGATTTGGGGGGGGGGGCAAGAGGGGGTTAGTGGGGGTCCATGGGGGGATGTGGGGGGACGTGGGAGGGTAATGATCGATATCATAAAATAACGTAAATTTACGTTATTTAATTAATAAAAATCATGTGGGGGGGATGTGGGGGGCACCGACTGAATTTTGGTTCATATAACTATATAATATAGGGAGATATATATATATATATATATATATTGAAGCGGGCTTGACTTTATTCACGGTCGCCAGGTAATATTTTAATTACCGAATTTAAATTTACTTCATTAATTTAATCTATTACATGCATATACAAGGTGCATACAGCAATATTATAAAAGAAAATTATATTTATCGACGATCTCCTCCAGTGCAATACTCTTGGAGATGCGATAGTTTATAATTTTCTTTACGTGTGGAGGAGAGGGTAATGTGATAAAAGTTATTATCGACGACTCCATTGAGTGCAATACTCTAAAGAGTGCGATAATGAACTTTATTATTATGAGATATGTAGAAAAGTGTTTGAATCGACGACATCTTTGAGTGCAATACTCTTAGATGTGCGATAAATAACACTTTTATTTAATGCAAAATGAATAAAGAAATTATTATCGACGACATATCCAAGTGCAATACTCTTCAATGTGCGATAATTAATTTCTTTAGTATTTCTATGAAAAATGATTAATGAGATGAGATGAGTTATACTTTTATCAATAACTTTCTGAATACAATCTCATTTAAATTAGAAATACTTAATCCTTTTATTAACAAATTAAGAAAATATATATTTTATAAGTCTTGAAAAGTTACATAACAATCTTTAATACAAAGTGTTCAGATCTTACACTTCTAACAGTATAAGATCGAACGAATATAGAATCCATGTTAGATGTTACATGGTCGAACATCTAAAAGACAAAAAAAAGAGCTGGCTTGAGTTCACGCTCTTTTATATTATTTCTTAAACCTTCTATGAGGTTCTATTTCTTATCGAAGAATTATATTTTAGGAAATAGAATGTTCCATAACATTTATTTTAGATATTTACAAAAGAAACATTTAATTAAGATAAATGTATTAGTAAAAGAAACATTCTGTTTCCTTTACATTTCAAATAACTATTTTTTATAGTTAATTTTATTATTTATTAATTGAAAAAGTTAATCTTTTATATTTTAATTAATATCTTTAAACTTTAAATAGAGTAATCAGTTTCATACATATTATATAAATAGAATGTTCTATTTATATATACACAATTATTTTAAATTGTTACATTTTATTATTAACAATTAAATATTGATAATACTTTTTATTAAAAGAAATAGAACATTCTATTTCTATAATCATTTTACTATATCTATATATATACATTTGAGTTATCTTATCGACCTCAGTAGGTAACTATGAAGTTCTACTTATACTTTTCATGTGATTCAAAGTTATTATAACTAAAAATTATTTTATGTTTTAAATAATATAGATTTATTTATGACATATTCATGTTGAATTTAATAATTATACCCAAAATCAATATGAGCCGTTACATAGCCCCCCAGATAGAATTGAAAATTTCTTAGCATATAGAATACCATTTAATTAAGAAAAGAAATTTTTAATTCTATCTCTGAAATGTTTTTTACTTACACTAAACATATGATTAATTGCTTATATTTAATGTTATAATAAATATCAATTTTAAATCAAAATAAGCTTAATTTGTAAATATAAACATTAAGAAGGGGCCGAACTATCTGTCTTTGTCTAATAGCGTTTTTCATCATTTATGTAAACACTATCCGGTATAATAAGAAAAAAATAGCAGCCCCCGTTAGATATTAGTATAATTAGTAAATTTTGTAATAACAACCAAATTTTTTCACTGCGTAGTTTTTGACTAATTAGAGACCTACTAGCAATCTAGAATATAATTTATCTTTTTTTGGTAGGTCTCTAATTATTCAAAAACTATGCAGTGAAAAAATTTGGTTGTTATTACAAAATTTACTTATTATACTAATATCTAGCGGGGGCTGCTATTTTTTTCTTGTTATACCCGATAGTGTTTACATAAATGATGAAAAACGCTATTAGACAAAGACAGATAGTTCGGCCCCTTCTTAATCATATTATAATATAATTTAAACATTCAAGAAAACTTTCCTTTTTTAAAATATAATTCAAACTATAGTTTTAACTATTTTCTAAGTTACTTAATTCTATCAATATTTAAACGACTCTAAAATGTTTCATAGCCCCCCACTGAAAAGTGAAATTTAAGTTCTATCTTTTGATATGAGTAAACAATTAATATCTAATCACATTTTCTAATAATTATTTACAAAGAATTTTTTATAACTAAGGTACGCCCTTTCACAGCCTCTCTCTTAAGTTAACATAATTGTTTTATAAATTTACAACAAATAAATTCTTATTATCTTATTAATACAAATGTAAATCAATTGTAGCTTTTACTATTTTAATAAAGTCTATTTTAACTTACTGAAAAAGAAAACTACTATTTTTTATTCAAATAAAATTGAAAAGTAAAATTAAATAAATACTAATTTAAATTATCTATAGTGAATTTTTATCAATTAATCTAAAAATGACTAAAAATCTTCTATCTTCTCTCTTCTTTCTTCCATATTTATATCTGTATTATTTTATTTCTTCTTTACTTTTCTATATGCTAAGAAAAGCTCCTTTATTCGGGGTCTTGGTCCCTCTAAGGATAGTACATGACTTGAAAGTTGTACTTCCTTTAATACAAAATTAGATTTTGTAAAATTTAATCTTAAATTGTGCTTTTCTAATTTTTTGAACAATCTTTCTAAATTCTCCAAGTGTTGTTCAAAACTATGTGATATGCACAATAAATTATCGAAAAATGCTATAACTGAATGGTGTAAATCACTATTAGCTTAGTCCAAACCCTTTATAAGAGCTGCACTACTTTTAGACGTACCGAAGGGCACCACATTGAACTCATATACTTTATTATTTACCATGAAAGCAGTGTATTTTTTGCTGTTTTCAGGTAAAACAATTTGCCAAAAACCACTTATTAAATGAAAGTTTGACATATATTTTATGTCTTGGCATCTTTGAAATATTTCCTCGATTTCAGCTGGTGTTTCAGAAACTTTAATGAGCTTTTCATTAAATTTTCTAGCATCTAGACACAATCGAACAGAGCCATCTTTATTAATTACAATAACCAATGGGTTGATGTAAGGACTTCTTGATCTTCTAATAATATTTTATTCAAGCATTTTTTGGATTTCCATGTCTACTTTTTCCTGATAAATAGAACATTCTATTTCTATAATCATTTTACTATATCTATATATATCTACATTTGAGTTATCTTATCGACCTCAGTAGGTAACTATGAAGTCCTACTTATACTTTTCATGTGATTTAAAGTTATTATAACTAAAAATTACTTTATGTTTTAAATAATATAGATTTATTTATGACATATTCATGTTGAATTTAATAATTATACCCAAAATCAATATGAGCCGTTACAATATATATATATATATATATATATATATATATATATATATATATATATATATATATATTAAACTAAAAAAAAAAAGAAAATCAAAATGAATAAATAAAGCAAAAAAGCAAAAAGAACTTCACACCATAAACCATAAACCCATAAACAATTAACCCATGAACCATGAACCCATTTACAATAAACCCATAAATTATAAACTCAAACCATAAACCCATAAACTATGAACCCATAAACCATAAATCTCTAAATCATATATCCATGAACCATAAACTATAAACGCATAAACCCATAAACCATAAACTCATAAACCATAAAGTGATCAACTATAAACCCATGAACCATAAACCCATAAATCATATTCATAAACCATAAACTTACAAATTATAAACCCATAAGCCCATAAATTCTAAACCCAAAAATCGTAAATTCAAAAACCATCAACCCATAAACCATAAACTTATAAACCATAAACTATAAACCCATAAACCATATACCCATAAATTATAAACTTATAAACCATTAACCCATAAACCATAAATCCATAAACCATAAACCCATAAACCATAAACCCATAAACCGTAAACCCATAAACCATTAACCCATAAACCATTAACTCATAAATCATAAGGCCATAAACCATGAACCCATAAACCATAAAGCCATAAACCATAAATCCATAAACCATAAAAAGTAAACTTATAAACCATAAACCCATTAACGGGATGTCGGAGCTGCTGGACACGATTTTTGCTTTTATTATTTTATTGATATCTTTTTAAATTCGTAATTTAAACAATCGTAATGACTTGTCCGCACTAAAGCTATGTCAATACAATAATTTTTGTGAAAATTGAAAATCATTTGGACTTGTTATTTTTTTATAAGCTTGGAACGGAAATTTGATATCAAGTTCGATAAACCTAACCTCAAAATACTATATTTCGAAAAATTGTTTATAACTTTTTATGTATGATATTTTGGTGAATTCTGTAAGTTTTCCGCACTCAAGTTTGGTATTACAAATTTTCTTACTGTAATGGAAGAACTCGATCTAACGCACCGTTTACTCGTGAATTTGGAATTAAAATATTAATGAATTATTTGATAAGGTAGCGAGCTCTGTCATGCCCTTAATCATAAAACCATAAACCATAAGACATAAGCCCATAAACCATATACTCATAAACCATAAACCGATCAACCATAAACCCATAAATCCATGAATCATATACCCATGAACCATCAACTTACAAATTATAAACCCATAAGCCCATAAATTATAAACACATAAATCATAAGCCCATAAACCATCAACCCATAAACCATAAACCTATAAGCCATAAACTCATAAACCTATAAGCCATAAACTCATAAACCTATAAGCCATAAACCCATAAACCATAAATCTATAGAACATAAACTTATAAACCATAAACCCATCAACCATAAACCCATGAACTATAAACTTATAAACCATCAACCCATAAACCCACAAACTTTAAACCCATAAACCATAAACCATAAACTTATAAACCATTAACCCATAAACCATGAACCCATAAACCATAAACCAATAAACTATAAGCTCATAAACCATGAACCCATTGGAGAAACTATTGATTTAGAAATGATTTTCTTGACGAAAGAAGATCTTTATAAAGAAGTAAGTTGCAGTATTCGGGAAAAAACCAGATTTACCTAATCAATCTAGTACCATTGAAGACTTCTTAATACAATTGAGAAAATATGCTCTCACTTTGAGAACTCATAAAATAATTAAAGAAATTTAACGTATTGTTATTCAAGAGGCTCAAATTTTAGTAGAAAAATGCCAGTTTCAATTAGTTATTCACGTAGAGTATGCCGAAAACTAGACAATCTCATGACAAAATGAAGTACAAAGCTACCACTAGAGCAAAAATTAAATATTCATATTTACATCGGTACACTGAAAAAAAAAACCCGAATCCAGCGTTGCGAAGTTGATTGCATTAGCGGGATGCGAACAACATTCGAAGCATAAGAATACATAAAATCGTAGTAGGTTTATGCGTAACTATACCGCAGTCAATCATTGCGACCGTCTGTACAGTATAGTAACGTGAATCCGAGTAGAGCGCTGCGACCGCATTGCCGGGCCGATCCCTTCGACTTGTCGGCATCATCCACGCTGACAGCCGAAACCGAGCACAATTTTTAGCGTTGCGTGGTTGCTTGCTTCGACTGGTCGGCATCTCGCATGCCGCAAGCCGAGATCGAGCACAGAGCCAACGTTGCGAGTTCGTATACTTCGAATTTCTAGATTCTAGTACTGCGAAAGTCTATGTTAATACTTCATGTCAATTTAAATTATGTGTTAATTTAATTTACATTCAAAAAGTGTTTATATGATTACTAAACAAGTAAATGTTTTAATTCTTTAATATTATTTAGATTAAATTTTATTTATTAACATATTATATGAAACCTTTATTAAATTAAATAAGGACTAATGTTTCGTTATACTTTAATATTTACTCGAATTTCAAAAATTAGATATCTTATTTAAGTATATTCATTAATTATTTATAAGAAAATGAAGTTGATCAATATTTTACATGAAATTATTTACTACGTCGACTTAATCAGTTAATATAATCTAATGAATACCTATCTATCTATCTAAATGATATCTGATAAAAAATGTATTCGTATATTTTCTTCAAACTTAAGAGGAGGTCGAGTATATCTGTCCTTTTCTAACCAAAGAATTGATTTTTTCACAAAAATTAATGATTATATCAAAAAATAAGAAGAAAGCCCCATCTCGTATAATAAAAAGCAAGATTCTCTTTTATGAGAAAAAATTATTTTTATCGCTTCGTTTTTAAGAAAACCTTGAAAAACTGAATTGTCCATCCTAACCTCTATTTTTTAAGTTTTTCAAAGTTTTCAAAGATTAATTTTCTCATTTTCAACGGGGAAATAACTAAAAACTTCTTAATTTGCAAGAGGGTCAGAATAGTATATTTCGGTACTAGTGCGATAAAGTGATTTTTTACTCGTGTGGCGGTTTGCGCCCGAGCGAAGCGAGGGTGAAAAGGTCACACGAGTAAGAAATCACTTTCTCGCACGAGTATCGAACACTATTTTTTGACACGACGTGTGAGAAGCTCCATTTTCGCACGTGTCACTTTGTACAGCGTGCGTGAAATCGAGCTTCTCGCACGGAGTGTCAAAAAAATATTAATTTTACAATTGATTATGAGATCTTTTTCCTCTTCTTAATTTTAAAGAAAACATACGAATACATTTTTTAACAGATATCATTTAGATAGATAGATAGGTATTCATTAGATTATATTAACTGATTAAGAGGAGGTCACGTATCTCTGTCCTTTTCTAATCAAAAAATTGAGTTTTTTACACGAACTAACAACTTTAGCAAAAAATGAAGAGAAAGCCGCATCTCGTAATAAAAAAAGCAATATTTTCTTTGATAAGAAAGAATTAATTTTATTGCTTCGTTTTCAAGAAAACCTTGAAAAACTTAAATCATAGAGGTTAGGGTGGACAATTTGGTTTTTCAAGGTTTTCTTGAGAACGAAGCAATAAAATTAATTTTTTCTTATCAAAGAAAATATTGCTTTTTTTGATACAAGATGCGGCTTTCTCTTCATTTTTTGATAAAGTTATTAGTTTTTGTAAAAAAATCATTTCTTTGATTAGAAAAGGACAGAGATACGTGACCTCCTCTTAAGTCGACGTAGTGAATATTTTCATGTAAAATATTGATCAACTTCATTTTATTATAAATAATTAATGAATATACTTAAACAAGATATCTAATTATTGAAATTCAAGTAATATTAAAGTATAAACATTAGTCCTTATTTAATTTAATAAACGTTTTATATAATATGTTAATAAATAAAATGTAATATCAATAATATTAAAGAATTAAAACATTTACACGTTTAGTAATCATATAAACACTTTTTGAATGAAAATTAAATTAACACATAATTTAAACTGACATAAAGTATTAACATAGACTTTCGCAGTATTAGAATCTAGAAAGTCGAAGTATACGAACTCGCAACGTTGTCTTTGTGCTCGATTTCGGCTTGCGGCATGCGAGATGCCGACGAGTCGAAGCGATTGGCCAGCAATGCAGTCGCAGCGCTCTACTCGGATTCACGCTACTATACTGTTCAGACGGTCACAATGATTGACTGCGGTATAGTTACGCATAAACCTACCTCGATTTTATGTATTCTTATGCTTCGAATGTTGTTCGCATCCCGCTAATACGATCAACTTCGCAACGCTGGATTCGGGTTTTTTTTTTCAGTGTATGCTATTTTGAAAATGATTCGACGGTCAGTTATGTCACAGTTTGTGACGATAAGAAACATGATTCTTCTCATGCTTTAATAGCTATAAATTCAAATATAGAGAATATAGAGCAAAAAAACACTTTACGAGAATTAGAAGAATTCATAATCATTTCGGATGGAGCAGCTAGTCATTTTAAAAATAGATACCAATTTGAAAAGTTTAGAAATTCAAATGAATGTAGCAAATGGTTAGTTTCTGCAACAGGGCATGGAAAAGGTGCATGTGATTAAATAGGAGGTATAGTTAAACGTTATACCACAGTGCACAATTTGTCCAAGTAAAGTGCAGTATTTATTCGAAATGCAGAGGATTTCGCAACTCATGTGTCACTGTACACTCCATCTATTAACATTCTCCTTTAAGCAAAGAAGAACTAGAAGTTTTCCGACGAACCGAAAAAGTTGAAGGGCAAGAAAAAGCAAAACAAGTCAAAGGGAATACAAAAAATTTACTGCTAGGGAGCTGAACAAAATCTTGTGTTTACTTCTAGAACTTTATTGCATGAATGGGAAAATATGAATTTATAAATTCAAACTGAATAACTAACTATTTATTTTTTAACACATTTTAAAAATTAAAATTGCTATAACTTTTGTTCTAATTGACCAAAACAGTTAAGCAATGGCTCATTCTGAAGGTTTTTGCAAACACTAACAATATACTTGTAAATAAATTAGTAAACAAATAGTGAAAGAGCATAATTATTAGAAGAGTACATGGTCTCAATATTCTGTAATCAAAAAATTTTTTTAATTCATCTATTTTTATAAACTTAAAATCGTCATAATTTTGGTTCTAATTGACCTGAAAACTTGATCGAAGGTTTATTTCAAAGATTTTTGTTAAATTTTTATTACCTTTATAAATCAAAGCATAAACGAATCTTAAGAAGACGTAGTCGTAGAAAAAATATCACGATGAGCCATAGTATCAATGCTTTAGAATGAAAAATAGAAAAAAAAAAGTTCGAAGACCTGTTTAAATAAAATAAGTCAAAATAGCATATTCTCACCTATCCTAAAAGTTAACATTATTTACGTATAAAAACATAAAAATTAAAAAAAAAATATAGTTTTGGATAAAATTGCATTAAAAAAAAAATCGTTTTTTCTAGGTTTTTCATGAATAACTCGGAGGGATCAACTCGCACCGCAAAAATCGGAATGTCATTCAAAACAAGACTGAATTCCTTACATTTAAAAAACAACATTCGTCTCGAAACGTTGAAAATTGACGGAGATAGAGCATTTTGAAAACGGAGGTCTATTTTCATTTTTTCACCTTTCATTTTAACATTTAACACAAAATAGGCAGTTTTACGTCTGCTCTCGTATAGTACAGACGTGTTTTCTTGTTGCTCCGCTATGGTTCGCGAGTAAACAAATTGTGTTGAGTTGTGGTCGCTCTGTGTTACAATATTAAAAAACGCCAATACTAGACAACACAAAGCAAATTTTCTTACACCAGGAGGCGGGTGAAGATGGCTCCTCATGGGGGAGACCATTCCGCTTTGGGTAATATGCAAACAGCATCAATTAGTCAAAATAAAAGTTTTTCATCGGTTATAAGTGCAGAGAATTTTCCCAAATATGAGCAGCCTGTTGACCTTGACTCATTGGAAAACTGCACTTTAGATAATTATGTTTTGGAAATTTTAAAGTTAGTCAAAAGTGAGTGTATTGTTGCGATTTCTAGAATTTCAAATAATCGTTTGTGTGTCTATTTCAATTCAAAGGAAATTTCTGATAATTTAGTTGACGCTCATAAAAGTATAAACATTGACAATAAGTTGCTGTATTTTCGACCACTGATAGCGCGTTCTAAGCGTATAATACTATCCAATGTCAGACCGTCTATACCGCATGAGGTATTAGAAAAAGCTCTAGTCAACCTTAACATCAAACTGGTTTCCAAGGTCACATCAATTAGAGCTGGAGTTTCAATTCCTGGTTGCGCACATATAGTGAGCTTTCGTAGACAAGTTTTTATACATCCTGACAGTTTATCTTTAGTGCCCGAATCATTACAGGTCAATTATGAAGGCAACATATTTAGAATTTTTGCATCTTCAGACTCCATGAAATGTTTTATATGTAAGGAATCGGGGCACATAGCTAAGCAGTGTCCAATAAACACTTCAAGTCAAAACAATGACAATACAAACGACTCTAATTACGATAAGAATTTTCCATCTCTACCCAAAAAACTCAAATAGATAATATCAAACAGAAAGAGATTAACAATACAAATGTAAATACGATGGACAACGAAACCATAGAACAAAGTACTAATTTAAATAATGAAAACAATTTACCTACAGATAAGCAAGACTCAATAAACATTTCTTCAACGTCACAAGATAATCAAAATAACGACAAAAATTTCAAAAGGCCTCTCTCTCTCTTTCATCTATAATATCTTCCAATGACTCAGCGGAAAATTCTACTCAGCTATTAAATACTAATAAATCTAACAGCTCTAAGTGCCAAATACAGCATAAGAAGAAAATTTATTCAGGTAGAAAGAAACCTAGGCTTGAACTCACTGCGATAGAACTAGAAGCTCAAGTAATGTCTGCTAAACCATATATTGATAACAATACTGATAAAATTCCGCTTAACTTTCAAGAATTTTCTAAGTTTCTGTTTGACTCTTATGGACACAAGGATATTCCATCGCTAGCTGAAGAATTTACCAAAGAAACGTCTGCTCTCCTAGACATGTTGAACAGTGTCATCAACTTCATTAATGATAGAAATTGAAAGAGCCGCATTTTAAGAATAACGAAAAGGCTATGCCCTACTGAAGAGATAGAATCACAAACAGACGACGCTAGCTCACAAGATGGTGATGATAATTAAAAATAAAAAAAAAACATCCATAATGAATACAAATACACATAAGCATAAAGACATTAAAATTATGTTTTGGAATGCGCGTAGCATTCTCCCGAAGTATAATGAGATTTCTACAATTCTTCCACGCATAGACATTTTAGCATGTGTCGAGACCTGGCTTACCCCATTGCATAACTTCAACTTTCCGGGCTTTGTAACCTACAGAAAAGACAGGCTCAATGGGAGGGGAGAAGGACTTCTACTACTCATCAGAAGAAATATTCCTTATGTAAGCATTGACTGTACTACAACAAATTAAGACTTATTTGAAATATGCGGCGTTACCATTACGAGTGTTAAACCAAGCTTAGAGTTATTTCTATGTTATAGATCGCCGGGTCACAGTCTCTCTCAAGCCTCATGGCAAGACCTTTTTATTAATGTGGTTAACAGTCAAAGATGTATAGTGCTCGGTGATTTTAACTCTCACAACACAATGTGGAATTGTGAACACACTGATAATAATGGTCATAGCTTAGAATTAACTTTACTAGATAACAATTTATTTCTACATAATATTGATACCGTAACTTACGTTAATGAGCGTCAAAATTATCAATCAAATCTTGACCTTGTAATTTCTAGCACCAATATTTCTAATGAGGTTTCCTATGAGGTTTGCGAAGAGACTTTAGGATCTGACCATTTTCCGATATATGTAAATTATCCTATAGAGCCTATTAGGCATTTTTATAAAGAAAAAACTTTAAACTAAAAACAGTACGTACTAATTGGCAACTTTTTTCTGATGGCCTTGATAATAATTACGATAAATTTCTTGCTGACAATTATGATGATTTATCAGCTTCAGATAAATATAATTTTTTTATTGACATCATTACCTCAGAAATTAGTAATGCTAATAAACGAAATATAATACTAGGCAAAAAAGCATGTAATAATAAAAAGCGACATAACCCTGTTCCTTGGTGGGACTCTGACTGTGACAGGCTTAAGAGACTAAGATTGGCATCATATAAAAAATGAAAATACTCACGAAAACTTGAAGACTTAATCTCTTACAACAAAAACTGCGCGATTGCTACTAGAATGTTTAAGCAAAAAAAGAGATTGCTTTAAGAAATTTGCCTCGTCAATTGACGTACGTACCAGTCAGAGTTTCGTATGGAACAAATGTAAAATTTTTAAAAATAAATGAGTAAAAGTTACGCCACAACACACTGACAATCATTGACAAAACACAGATATTCATAACACATTAAACAAACTAAGCCCCCCCTGGGTAGAAACTGATCCCAGACAGGTTCCTCAATGCGGAGAAAACCCTTTCTTAGAAAAGGCATTTTCCTCCGCTGAGTTTAACATTGCTCTCAGTGAGAAGAAAGACAGCTCTGCATGTGGGATGGATGGGATTGATTTCGAGGTTATCAAAAGAATACCTACTAAATTTAAACTGCTGCTTTTGGACATATTTAACTTTATGTACTCTTGTAATGATTATCCACATAGTTGGAAAAACTCCTTTATCCATTTTGTCCCCAAACCTGAAGGAATAGGACTCAGGCCAATAGCACTCACTTCCTGCTTATGCAGACTTTTTGAGACCATGATTAAAAACAGGTTGCAATTCCGGGCTGAAACTAATAGCTTACTTCCAAACAGTCAAAACGGATTTAGAAAAGGCAGATCATGTACAGATAATATCATAAATCTGGCAATGACTGTGGATGAGTCCTTCATAGAAAAAAAACATGTCTTGGCTGCCTTTCTTGATGTTCAGGGAGCTTTTGACAATGTTGATATCAACATTCTTAATAATCTTCTAGCTGAACTTGGTTGCCCAGAGTCTCTAATTCGATATATACATTTTATTATGCATCAGCGATACATCTACATGAATGAAACTAATCATATCCCTCACTTCGTCTACAAAGGTGTCCCACAGGGGGGTGTATTGAGTCCGCTACTTTATATAATCTATGTTTCTAAAATCGTTACTAATCTTCAGAAGTCTATTCAAATTTCACAGTTTGCAGATGATATAGCCCTTTATATTAAATGCAAAAACATTAAAAGGGGAACACGCATTTTGAACAATGCAATAATAAAAATCCAAAACAATTTACTACAACTTGGACTTCAACTTGCTCCACAAAAGACTAAATTTCTTCACTTTAACAATAATAAAGTTCTTCCTGGTACTTTGTCTCTCAAAGTTGATGACTATCTAATACCATCAAGTATATCAGTCCGATTTTTGGGTGTCACCTTTGATTATTTACTGTCTTTTACCACCCATTATAAACAGGTATTTCAAAAATGCTCCAAAGCCATCAATATAGTTAAATTTCTATGTGGAAAATGGTGGGGGTCTGACCCTAGCACTCTTCTTATTTTATACAAATCTTTTGTCAGATCTATTATAGATTACTGTTGCTTTATCACATACCCTAAAAGTCCTACATTACAAAACAGACTTGAAAGAATCCAATACTCTGCCATCAGAATGGCGCTAGGATACAGGAAAAGCACTCCCACAAACATTCTCCTTGGTGAAACTAAGATTGACATGATAATTGACAGAACTACTTTAATGGGTGAAAAATACTTTGCAAAAATCTACACCAACAATAGCTCTCTCACTTACAAAACAATTCTGAAATACATAAACATTTGCAATAAAAATAATAAGGAAGGACGAAGTTTAAAACATAGTATAGCTCACTCTGTTATAACCCATGCCACTGCACTAAATTCACAAAAACAGTACTCTATATATAATCACAATTATGACACTGTAGTCACAAGCATTCCACACGATCTTACAATAGGACAAAACCTGGAGACATCAAATAATCCTAATCAAGACCTCACAACATTCCTCTTACAAAATGCAATTCCCATATACACAGATGGTTCAAAATATCCTACTGCGAACTCTGTTGGGGCTTCTTGTATTTGCCCCTTTTTAAACATCAAACAAACTGCTTCTATTAAAACAGAGGCTTCGATTTTTACTGCTGAATGTGTTGCCATTGAAATGGCTCTCAAAATAATTAATTCTCACAATATGTACAGCTTCCTCATCTTCACTGACTCACTGAGTGCACTGCAAGCGTTAAAATCTTGCGAATTCAATATCAGAACAAACCCATATATACTGAAAATTAAAGAAAAGGTTAATGAATTCTATAAAGATAACATCCATAACACTACTGTCAGTTTCTATTGGCTCCCTGCACATGTGGGAATCGATGGAAATGAGGAGGCTGATATTCAAGCCAAAACAGCCACTGCCTGCGCTCCTGATACTGACATCACTATACCATACACAGATTTTTTTTCTCAATATAAGAAAAGTGCGATTTACAACACTAGCAACAGGATTGTAAACCAGGGTTACTCTAAGGGCGTTAAGTATTTTGAATTGTTTTATGACTCTAATAAAACACCTTGGTATAAAAACTCAAATTATTCTCGAGAAGTCATTGTTAACATACGTAGAATGCGCTCTAACTATTATGCCCTCGCTGCGTCTCTGTACAGAATTGGTGTGATAGAGTCTGCGAAATGCGATTGAGGAGAATCAGATAAAGATCTAAATCACGTTATCTGGCAATGTAAAAAGTATGAAGTACAGCGAAAAAAAATAATACGTTCTATAAATATGTATCTACAGCTTAACATTGACTCAATTTTGTGTGAACCTAAAGGCAAAGCATGTTATCACATAATAATGTTTTAAAAAGATATAGGTATAAATGTTTAAGATGTTATTTAGTTTGAGGTATATAAAATGTAACTATTCATGTAATAACAATTTTGTATTGAATTAATGTAATTTTGCAGCCTAAAATAAACCAAACAGGTTTAAATGGCTTTAAACAATAAAAAAAAAAAAAAAAAACACAAAATAGGCTATAGCGTCAAGAAAAAAATTTTTTTAGCCGTATTTTGGGGTCTTTACATCTCTTGAATATTAGAACTCATTCACATAGTTTTTAGCTAAAAAAAAAATTCGATCCGTGACGGCCTGTATGAATCTGAATGGAATCAACCATTATACTTTAGAAATAATATAAGACTAGCTAAATTTACTTCGGTCCTAACGTCACTCAGTTGCATTTTCATATGTTATATTATGATTTATGAATTTGCTAATTTCATTGACAATAGTATTTTAATATAAAATATGAATTTAATTTTTTTTTGAACTTTAAAATTGAAATCATAAATATGTTGTTCGTTGTACTAAATTTAACAATCATTTGTTAGTTACTGATGAAATGATACTATATATATATATATATATATATGTATGAAATAAGTTTCCTTTTATCGAATCATATTGTATGTATAAATATGAAATATTATATGAAATATGAAATTTTGTTATGTGTTAGCACTTAAAGAACTGGTATTAAATTGAAATATATAATAATTGTTCTCATTTAAATTTATCTTACATTTATCTTCAAAATGTATATTCTCATCGATGAAGTTTTGCAAAATTATAGGTAAATGTATGAATATAAAAAAAATTGCAGCAAACTATGAGCGCTTCAGAAAACAGAAATAAAACCATTAATTAGATGTATATTTTTTATTCCACACACACACACACACACACATACACATACACACGCGCGCGCACGCATGCACATAAACACAAACTTTTACGCAACCAATCAACAAAAACTTCTTCACAATGAACATATACTTACGGACACCGATAAAGCCACCAACATACGAAAAACATACACATACTGGAAATAATGAAATACAACTCAGTATTTATCTGACACAAACATTTTCACTTAAACAAAATCGTACAGGCATACAACATATAGATTTTCTTATCAACACATATACTTATAGACACAGACAAACCAACTAATACGCACACAAAAACATACACATGATAACAAAATGATACTCTGTTTAACTAACGTTAACATTTTCACTAATACACATACACACCATACATACGCACATATATACACGTACAGACATACACACACCACATGAATGCACAAATACACACACACACAGATAGACACAGACACACCTACACACACACACACTCACACGCACACACACACTCAAATATTTATGCGCGCATATACAGACACATATATAAACATACACACATACATATATAAATATACATACACCGACAATTACACTGGAAATCTTACTACAGCACAGAGTAATATACTGATACACATACACACACACATATATACACAAAAGACTCATGATAAAATGTACACACCTATCGTAATTCATATACTTATCGACACACATACAACGATATATACGCTACCATCAAAACCTAAATGAACACACATGCATACTAACATGTAAACAGGCACTTAACAAACATAAACTTTTCCTCTGTTACGAACACATATTATCTGATATAGACAAACCCACTTACACACACAAAAACATACACCTGGAGCTGCAAATACTATACAAGACACTATTCAACCGAGATGGACACTTTAACGATACACACTTCTAAACCATACATTTACAAACACATACACATACATATACACACACATGCAAACATATATGTATACACACACACACACACACACACACACACACACACACACACACACACACACACTTTCACAGGCATAAACTTCTTTACTAATATATTTCTAAATATGCTTATTAGTAAATATACTTCTTTCTTATTTTTATTTTTTCGACACCGACAAACCTACAACACACATAAAAACATACACATACGCAACAATTATACACAATACTACTCACTTTTTAGCTTTCACGGACATATTCTCGAGTACACTATCATACAGGCACACTACATATAGCGCCCTTATTAACATATATACTTATAGATAAAGACGAACCAACTAATACGCACATATACCATACATACACTCGACACACACTCACATAATACATAGACAAACACACACACATACACACACACACACGCACGCACGCACGCACGCACGCACACACACACACGGACAAGAATTATGACTTTTTTTTTCTTATGTGAATATCTTTTGCATTATTGTCACATCAATATATACACATACACACGTGCACCTTTAACATACACACACAAAACTCAACTTTTAGCTTTCACGGACATATTCTCGAGTACACTATCATACAGGCACACTACATATAGCGCCCTTATTAACATATATACTTATAAATAAAGACGATCCAACTAATACACACACATACCATACATACACACGACACACATTCACATACACGGCCATTCAATTGCTTTTGCCTACCCTAGAGTAAAATCAATTAAAATAAAAAGTTTTATATGTCCGAAACTATCCAAACAGCGTTTGAAATATTGGTCAAAAATCTTTGAAATAAAGTAAGTCTGGTATAAAAAAAGTCATTTTATAATTGCTTATAACAATGTAAGAAAAATTTTTTTCACTAATTTTTTTTACCTACATAAAAAATGAATGCCATTTTTTATGAAAATTATGATATCAAAAAAAAAACTAAATGGGTTTTGAAACTCTAATAGTCTTTTTTAAAATGTGCTAAGTAAAATGTTTCTATGACTTTTTAGACCACAGTTATAGTGATTTTTCGAAAAAAAGACCTATTTTTTTAACCACGATTATCTCATAAAATAAGAAAGATAAAAAATTTTGTGTTAAGGAGATGTAAGACAGACACTACACCTGTACTCGTGAACTTGACCTATCTTTTCATTATATTGCAAAACTTGAGGAAAAGAAATGCTTTAGCTTGTAGTATTTACCACGAATATTATTCAGTTAAATTTTCAAATAAATTTATTCCTTAGTTTTTCAGAATTTTGGGTTTCAATATTATACATCAAAATTTTTAGATTTTTTACAACAAATCTAAAATTCTGAAAAACTAACGAATACATTTATTTGAAAATTTAACTGAATAATCTTTATGGTAAATACTACAAGCTAAAGCATTTCTTTTTCTCAAGTTTTGTAATAAAATGAAAAGATAGGCTAAATTCATAAGTACAGGTGTAGTGTCCGTTTTACATCCCCTTAAAGAAAAAATGTTTCATTTTTAATCTAAAATATATATATTTTATGACCAATAAGTTTCGGGAAAAAAAATTTTTTTTACTTATTTTTTTAGGAAAATTTCATGAAAAATTAGTAAAAATTTTCAATTGAACGAGTAAAAAAAAACTTTTTTCCCGAAACTTATTGGTCACAAAATATATATATCTTAGACTCAAAATAAAACCTTTCTTCTTTAACACAAAATTTTCTATCTTTCTTATTTCATTAGATGATCATGGTTGAAAAAATAGGTCTTTTTTTCAAAAAATCACTATAACAGTGGTTTAAAAAGTCATAGAAACATTTTACTTAGCTCATTTTAAAGAGGACTATTAGAGTTTTGAAACCCATTTGGTTTTTTTTCAATATCATAATTTTCATAAAAATGGCATTCATTTTCATGTGGGCATAAAAAATTAGTAAAAAAAATTTTTTTTTACTTTGCTATAAGCAATTAGAAAATGACTTTTTTCATACCAGACTTACTTTATTTCAAAGATTTTTGACCAATCTTTCAAACGCCGTTTGATTTTGAAGATGCGATCATTAGTTCCGGAGATTTAAAACTTTTTATTTTAATTAATTTTACTCTAGGGTGGGCAAAAGCAATTGAACGGCAGTGTAATACATAGACAAACAAATACACAAACACTAACATAATATATACATACACAAATACACACATATACACGCGCCCACACACGCGACACACACACACACACACACACACACACACACACACATGTATACCAACTTATACGCAATTTACCAACATAAATTTCACTGCTTTGAACATATACTTATGGACATCCACAAACACACCAATACATAAAAACATACGCATACGTGATAATAATACAGTACGACTCACATCTTAGCTGACACGAACATACACATACACGTCTGCGCTTAAACATACACACCCCCCACACACACACATACACCTTCACATAAATGATCGTATGCGCGCAGAGTAGAGCGATTTAAGCCCGCTTTCATATGTATGTATGGTTTCATACATGTATATGACAATCATTCAAATAAAAAAGTTCTTAAATTTGGTAGCAACCATATTGAAAATTTTTTTTCATCTGTATGGTTGTCATACACGTGTATAAAACTATACATACATATGATAGCATGCTTGAATCGCTTCACTGCACAAATACACAAATACACAAATTTATGCTAATACGCAAAAACACCATAACATACACGTACACCAATTCGTATCAATACTCATATCAACTGGCAAAACACTACACGCATAACACACCAACACACATCATGATCGTTCACTAACACCGATACTCACACGTGCACACACACACAGACACACATACACATGCACATATAAAAAAACACACACACACACGCACGCACAAACCAATGACACATTTACACTCTAATTTTAATTTAATTTGGTTTAATATTATAATGTTAAAATGTAATATTAATAAATTGAATCATGTGAAAACGGTTAATAATCACAATAAATTATGTATTTTTAAAATGTCTGAATCAAAATAAACAAAACTTTTCTCATTTAATATATGAAATAATAATTGAATTAATTATTGACAATCACTTTACACTAATACACATTTGATCATATATATATTTATAGAGATATTTAAACAGAAAGTAATTACTTTAAAATTGTTCAATAAATCATTTAAACGTTAACATGGTAATATATAACTGATGTTTGATCTAAAAAATAATTATGATCATTTTTAAAAATTTAGATCAATAAATTTTAATTTAAACGCTATTTTATATTGACCAATTAAAGTTATATCTTTGAATGTTCTAATTAAGGGGGTTATCAAGTAAATCGAGTTGTGTCAGATTACCTTGAAATTTTGATCACATGTTTATAATAACATTATGCTCTTCCCATTAAATTTTTAGAAGCTTTAGCGGTACCGTTTTTGAGATATAAACTTCTAAAGTTTCAACTTTTAACACGTAATCCCTATATTGACGTGCTGTAAAAGGGACGTTTTCAATGATTCTAAATTTGTTTTGTGTCAGATTTAAACCAAAAATTAATATGTACTTTACAATTTCATAAAGAATATATTAATCACAAATTAAAAAATACTAGCGGTACCGTTTTCGAGAAATTACAACTCAAACATATGTACAAATGGAAAATGTCTATAGAAAATGTATGAATCTAAGCACGTGAAACAGTCAGAATGTAGTGGTGGGGTAACGACGACTAGTGTGTGCGTGTACATATATGCCGCGCCACGTGTGTGAGCACAGTCGGAATCAAAAGTTGAAACTATAGCGCATGCGCGCATACGCTTTTTTGTTACTTCGAGCAATACAACTTTTGTCTCCGACCAGTACTTGACAACCTCCTTAATTAATTTATTAATTGTCAAGGAATGGAACTGCCCAATTGATGGGCTATTAAAAAAAACTTTATACGACGTACACATTACACTTAAATAAAATAACATTTAATATAAAATCATTAATATTTTTAATTGATAATTATTTTATATATTTAGTTTTTTTTAATAATGCACATATACAGAATAAACATATATCTCTCTATATTATATGGTTATAAGGAAAATTTTTACGACCAAGCTCCTTCTTTTCTCTTCTTTTTCTTTTCCCATTACCGTATTTTGATCCCCATTTTTTTCCGTTTTTTGTTATGTTATTTTACGTTATTTTTGTCTCTCCTTTTTCTTTTCTCTTTCTCTTTTTCTCCCTCTTCTCTTCATTTCCTCTTCATTTTCTCCTCCTCGCCTCTTCATTTCCTCCTCCCTCACTCCTTCTTAAAAAATCCTCAACTTTTTTCCGTTATTTCTACGTTATTTTACGTAATTTTAACTCATCCTCAGGTAATCCATCGGAAATTCTCAAATTTTTCCCTGTTTTTATAACATTATTTTACGTTATTTTACGTTGTTTTAGCTCTTCCTTAGCTCATCCTCCTTATTCCTCAAATCATATGTAGAGACGACTGATTCAGTAACATATTAACTTATATCAGGACATTTAAGTATATCGTGACTAACATTTTCATTAAATTAAAAAAACTATTACCTGTTCATTTACTAATAAACTTTTATAGATAAATGTCATTGTCTAAGCTACTGAAGCTAAAAGGTAGTTATATAGAATTTAATTACAATAAAAATTCAATTTATATTGAAACATTCAATAATTTTTTTAATAGAAAACAATTAATTAATAAACTATTTACGTTTTATCTATATATATACGAAAAAAAGGGAACAGAAGATAAGACAAATTTCTTTGGTATGAAAAAGAGTATGCATTACATAAAACTATTGATTAGAACTTAGTTATTATTTTTTTTTTTTAAATACTACCTTATCAATTAGAATAAAAATTTAATTTAAATTCAAATATAGCATAATTTTATTAATAATAAACAATTAGTTAATGACGTATTAACTTAATATAATAAAATGAAAAAAAATAATATCAGTTCATGTATTTAAAAGAAAATATCATCAGTTTATTCATTAATTAACTTTTATAGATAAATGCTATTGCCTAAGCTACTGAAGCTAAATGGTAATCATATAGATTTTCATTAGAATAAAAATTCATTTTGTATTCAAATATTGAATAATTTTTTTTAATAAACAATTAAGTAATGCATAAATGACTTGCATATTTCAATTTATAATATTCATAAATTTTCAATAAAAAAATAAATATAATCATATATTTATTTATTTGGGATAATAGTGTATTTGTATATTTATTTGAATATATCTTATAGTTACTAATGTATGTTATTAGGAATCATTTATATGTCACACCGTGCACCAATATGCAATGATGTGACGGCGAGGAACTGTCTTTATTCTTATTAAAATCAATCTTTTAACAATATATTTTTGCATTTGTTTACACTTAAATGATTTATAAAGTTATTTATTAATACAAGTATTAAGGGGAATCCTCATACCGACATAGAGTTCTACCTTATCTACATTTAAATTATGAATCTTAATGAACATTTAACTATTCGTGACTGAAATTCGTAGGAGAGGCACATTCTTAACATGCCAAAGAATTTATTGCAACGTTAAAAGACAATATAAGGGTAAAAATAAAGGCGAAAACTGCTTAATACGATTAACTTTCCAAAGTAGTTATGCATAATCGTATTATGTAGTTTTTGTCTTCATTTTCACTTTTATTCTGTCTTTTGGAGTTGCAATAAATCCTTTAGAATGTTAAGAAGGTGCCTCTTCTATAAATTTTAGTCAAAAATAGTTAAATTTTTATTGAAATGCATAATTCAAATGTAGATAAGGTAGATCTCTGTGCCGGTATAAGGACACCCCTTAAGATTTCTATTTCAATTAAAATTTAATTGGAGTAGAATTATTAATATTAAATATGGTAGGTTACTGGATTAACTGATGAAAGAAACTTGATTTTAATATTTTACGAGCTTAATTTACCTCGCCCCTAACGTCGCTCGGTTAAAGTTTCATATATTATATGAATATGTATAAATTAGCCAATTTGAAAGTCAAAAAAATTGCCTGAATTTATAAATTTTTATATTGCAGTTCTGTTTGAAATTTAGTTTTTATATGCTTCAAAAAAAAATATTAATTTAAGTTTCAATATGCATAGTAATTGTTTAAATACAAATCATATCATTATGATGAATGAAAAATTTGTTTTACTGAATTCCATCTAAATTAATGAAAAAATATGATAGTAATTCATTCTTTTTAATCATGTGTTTCAGACAGAGGTATGGAGATAAAGAAACGAAGACGTAGAAATGGAGACGGAGAGACAAAGACACAGAGTCGAAGAGAAGAAGACAGAGAGACGAAAACAGAGAGACATAGATGGAAAGACAAAAACGGAGAGACGAAAACGGAGAGACGAAGACAAAGAGACATAGACAGAAGGACAAAGAGACGAAAACAGAGAGACGAAGACGAAAAGACATAGACAGAGGGACGAAGAGACGAAAACGGAGAGACAAAGACAAAGAGACGGAGTGACAGAGATAGAGAGACGAGGAGACGGAGACAAAGAGGCGGAGATGCAGAGGCAAATGTTGTGTATGTGTATGTGTATTTGTATGTTCGTATGTGTTTATGCGCATAAGTGTATGTGTATGTGGGTATGTGTTCATGTTTATGAGTGTATGTGTTTATGTGTACTTGTGTATGTGACATGTATATGTGAAAATGTACATGGTAATATATAAATGTGAGTGTGTGTGTGTGTGTGTGTGTGTGTGTTCGTAAATGTGTGCATGTGTATGTGCGTATATGTATGTGTATGTATGTATATGTGTAGGTGCATGTGTGAGTATATATATATATATATATATATATATATATATATTTATATAAATTTTTTTTACCTCGAGTGCAATACTATATTCCTATGTAAAATTGAACACAGAATTGATTTCTAATATGAAAAAATACGTACAATAACATTTGGATAAATTAAAATCAAGTTTCGAAAATTTTTTATGAAATCTCTAGGTTTGAGCAACCATATTGGAGCCACCATTTTGGATTTTTTAAAATCGCCACATTGCAAAAGAAAGTAGAGTGTAAGACGAAAATTTCGAGCCCATACACGATTTTTTTGGTGATCTACAATTTTGGACAGAGCCATTATCCGTTTGACGTGGATTGACCCATATATATGTGTGATAATTATGCAAAAGATATTCTTGAAAGAAAAAAGTTTTAATTTCTTACTTTTATATAATTGTAATCACGAAGAAACAGAGACGGAGAAACAGAGACGGAGAGATGGAGACCGACAGACGATGACAGAGAGACGAAGACGGAAACACAAAGGCGGAGAAACGGAGATAGAAAGATGGAGATGGAGAGACGGAGACGGAGAGACGGAGATGTAGAAACGGAGTCAGAGAGATGCAAACGAAGAGACAGAGTCGGAAAGGCGGATATTGTGCATTTGTGTATGTGTATATGTGTGAATATGTGTATTTATATGTTAAAGGTGCACGCGTGTATGAGTATGTATGTATGTGCCAATAATGCAAAAGATATTCACGTAAAAAAAAGAGTCTTAATTCTTCACTTTAATATAAAAAAAAATATAATAATATATATATATAAGTATTAATGTAATTACAAAAAGACGGAAAAGGAGAAACGGAGACAGAGAAACGGAGACAAAGAAACGGAGACGGAGAAACGGATAATGGGACGGAGAGACGTTGATGGAGAAACGAAGACAGACGAAAAGATGGATATGGACAGACGGAGACGGAGAGACGATGACGGAGGCGGAGCTGGAGTGACAGATATTGTGTATGTTGTATGTATATAAGAGTAAGTGTATATGCATGGATGTTTGTATATGTGTGTATGTGTATGAATATGTATATATGTGTGAATGTGTATGTGTGTATGTGTATGAATATGTATATATGTGTGAATGTGTATGTGTGTATGTGTATGAATATGTATATATGTGTGAATGTGTATGTGTGTATGTGTATGAATATGTATATATGTGTGAATGTGTATGTGTGTATGTGTATGTGTATGCGCATTAGTGTATGTTTATGTGTGTATATGTATGTATGTTTATGTGTGTATGTGTATGTGTGTATGTGTGTGTATGTATGTGACAATAATGCAAAAGATATTCACATAAAAAAAAGTCTTAATCCTTCACTTTAATATGCTGAAATAATTATATATATAAATATATATATATATATATATATATATATATATATATATATATATATATATATATATATCTACACTAGGGTGTACCCCCTGCTTGCACCAACTCATAACCCCCATTATAGGTATCATATCAATATAAAATGTAGCAATTATGCATTTTTTTATATAAAAAATTTTTTATTATAATATATTTTTATATCATATAAAATATTATATAATTGTACATTTTTTATCAAATTTTTATTATTAACATAGAAACATGAGAAAAAAATACATCATATTGATTATTTATGTAAAATATCTGAAAAAAATTATTAATAAATTTCAATCTTTATTCATAACATATGGAATAAGCTGGTTTTTACACCACCTTACATTTTGAATCTTTTAGATTTTATCATTGCGAATTAAATTAAAATTTTTTTAATATGAGATAATTATATATATAGAGAATGAATTTATAAATATTTTCACTTTTTCTTAATTTATATTATTGTTATTATTAATTTTCAATATATAATAAATATTATTGAAAAAGAAAATTTTCTAATAAAATATTTTTAAATCATGAATTTTTTAGTAAAATTTATCAATAGTATTATTTGATATATTTAAATGTATACTTAAGATTTTTAAGATTTAGAAGATTATTTTGTTATAATCCCTGTTTGATATCTTTTTACTTAATTTTACATTTTAGAAATATATCAAAATTTTTTTTATAAAATTTAATCTTAAGAGGAGGTCACGTATCTCTGTCCTTTTCTAATCAAAAAATTGAGTTTTTTACACGAACTAACAACTTTAGCAAAAAATGAAGAGAAAGCCGCATCTCGTAATAAAAAAAGCAATATTTTCTTTGATAAGAAAGAATTAATTTTATTGCTTCGTTTTAAAGAAAGAAATTGCTTTTTCTTGCCCTTCAACTTTTTCGGTTCGTCGGAAA
Organism: Anastatus disparis; assembly: GCA_017163975.1. NCBI lineage: Eukaryota > Metazoa > Arthropoda > Insecta > Hymenoptera > Eupelmidae > Anastatus > Anastatus disparis. The sequence goes on along the minus strand of JAFFSR010000086.1, from coordinate 93,102 downwards.
ACTTCTAGTTCTTCTTTGCTTAAAGGAGAATGTTAATAGATGGAGTGTACAGTGACACATGAGTTGCGAAATCCTCTGCATTTCGAATAAATACTGCACTTTACTTGGACAAATTGTGCACTGTGGTATAACGTTTAACTATACCTCCTATTTAATCACATGCACCTTTTCCATGCCCTGTTGCAGAAACTAACCATGTGCTACATTCATTTGAATTTCTAAACTTTTCAAATTGGTATCTATTTTTAAAATGACTAGCTGCTCCATCCGAAATGATTATGAATTCTTCTAATTCTCGTAAAGTGTTTTTTTGCTCTATATTCTCTATATTTGAATTTATAGCTATTAAAGCATGAGAAGAATCATGTTTCTTATTGTCACAAACTGTGACATAACTGACCGTCGAATCATTTTCAAAATAGCATACACTGAAAAAAAAAACCCGAATCCAGCGTTGCGAAGTTGATCGTATTAGCGGGATGCGAACAACATTCGAAGCATAAGAATACATAAAATCGAGGTAGGTTTATGCGTAACTATACCGCAGTCAATCATTGTGACCGTCTGAACAGTATAGTAACGTGAATCCGAGTAGAGCGCTGCGACTGCATTGCTGGCCAATCGCTTCGACTCGTCGGCATCTCGCATGCCGCAAGCCGAAATCGAGCACAAAGACAACGTTGCGAGTTCGTATACTTCGACTTTCTAGATTCTAATACTGCGAAAGTCTATGTTAATACTTTATGTCAGTTTAAATTATGTGTTAATTTAATTTTCATTCAAAAAGTGTTTATATGATTACTAAACGTGTAAATGTTTTAATTCTTTAATATTATTGATATTACATTTTATTTATTAACATATTATATAAAACGTTTATTAAATTAAATAAGGACTAACGTTTATACTTTAATATTACTTGAATTTCAATAATTAGATATCTTGTTTAAGTATATTCATTAATTATTTATAATAAAATGAAGTTGATCAATATTTTACATGAAAATATTTACTACGTCGACTTAAGAGGAGGTCACGTATCTCTGTCCTTTTCTAATCAAAGAAATGATTTTTTTACAAAAACTAATAACTTTATCAAAAAATAAAGAGAAAGCCGCATCTTGTATCAAAAAAAGCAATATTTTCTTTGATAAGAAAAAATTAATTTTATTGCTTCGTTCTCAAGAAAACCTTGAAAAACCAAATTGTCCACCCTAACCTCTATGATTTAAGTTTTTCAAGGTTTTCTTGAAAACGAAGCAATGAAATTAATTCTTTCTCATCAAAGAAAATATTGCTTTTTTTATTACAAGATGCGGCTTTCTCTTAATTTTTTGCTAAAGTTGTTAGTTCGTGTAAAAAACTCAATTTTTTTATTAGAAAAAGACAGAGATACGTGACCTCCTCTTAATAAGATATTAAACATTTTATAAAAATATTAAATTTATAATTTAAATATTTAATAAATTGAAAAAAATATTATATCATCATATTTTTTCTAAAATATGTGCAATGTTCAGTAAATATCTTGAATATGTTTCATAACTTTGACTCAGATAAAATTGATTTGTTGGTTCATATTATGTTATTTTATATTCTATAATTTTATTGGTGTAATATTTATAATATTCTGGTACTTGTTTCCAATTATTAAATTCTACTTTTTCGTTATCTTCACCAATATATGAATTTATTATATTATTTAAAACAGATATTTCGGTACTATGTAAAGTATTATCATCAGCAAGATTTTCCAAGTAATATTCATACTCTTTCTCATAATTTAAATAATCTTCAATGTTATTATTTAAACTATCCATCATTTCTTGATCATTTACATTATCAATTATAACATATCTACCTTCAATCGCATTTTCTTTCATTTTTTAGTTATTTGTTTAGATTTATATATATATATATATATATATATATACATATATATATATATATGAATTTTATGTAACCGATACCTGTAAACAATAATAATTAAATTATACAAACAATTTTTAAAAAAATAATAACTATAATATTAATTATTTAATTATTTTTTTTTTTCAATATAATATCTATTTTTTTATATAAATTATATGTTGAATTATTATAAATTATTATTTTAATAATTCTTTCCAAACTATGTTTTTAATTTCATTTTTATTATCTAATTCATTTTAAATATATATTTTTTTTTATTTTTACATCTTGAAAGTGCGACATATAGCTGACTATGTGAAAATAATGGTTTTTTAATATGTATACCTATATTTTCAAAACTTTATCCTTGCGACTTATTAATTGTTATTGCAAATGCTAACACTATAGGAAATTGTTTTTTGTGTAATAAAAATGGCAAAGAAGACGATTCATTTGTACTTAAAGTTATTTTTGGTATAAAAACTTTATTTCCTTTATTTTCTTCTGTAATAATCTCAGCTTCAATATTGAATTTGAATAATCTAGTTATTTTTATTCTAACTCCATTACATAACCCATCAGTTATGCTAAGATTTCTAATTAACATTATAATTGCTTTAATCTTTAATTTAATTTCGTGAGGAGGTAATCCTTCTCTAATATTATTTAACATTTCAATAGGATGATTTAAATGAATATTTTCATCAGTTTGATCATCGCCCTTATAAGTTGCATGATCTATACTGTAATAAGTTATCATTTTACCATCAATTAATTTTAATATTTTATCATTTGAAATGTTTACATCTTCATTATGTGAAGTTAAAATCACATTTTTAGAAAAATTCTAAGTGTTGTTTATATCTTTATAAATTTTATGACATATATTATTAGTTTTATATTCTTCGAGAATAATGAAAGTATTAATTTTTCCTTCTCCTATATTTAATAAAAAAGATAAAAATTTTTTATCATTACATCTTATATTAGTTTTTAAATTAAAAATTTTAAATAATTGCCAAAGATTCGAATATTTTATAGTTTCTTTTATAATTGTATCTTTAAATCTATTTTTTAATATAGGTAAAATTTGTCTAAAGTTACCACCTAAAATTATTAATTTATCACTTAATGGTTTATATTATTTTAAATAATTTAAAATATTGTTTTTTATAATCATTTAAAAATAAAGAAAATAAATATTTTTTTTATAAAATTTCGGTATTAATTCTAGCATCAATTAATTTTGATACTATAAATTGTATATTATTATGTTAAGTTTCAAGTCTTTAGATTTATAGAATTATTTTGTTATAATTCCTTTTTTATATCTTATTCAGACTTAATTTTACATCAAATATATTAATTTATTAATATTTGATAAATACATTATTTTATTATAGGGGGGCAGTGGAGGGGTCATGGGGGTGCCACAGAGTTGCCGTGAGGGGGTCGTGGCGGGGTGTAGAGGGTGTGGAGGGATGTGGGGGTGCTTAGACCAAAAACAAAAGTAAAAAATATTGTAATATTTTAAGAAATTCTACGTTATTTTATGGGTTGCTGTGGAGAGGCTATAAAGGGGAGTGGGGGCAGTGTGGGGGCTCCGAGAGCTAATTTCTAATATAACTATATAATATAGGAAGATATATATATATATATATATATATATATATATATCGCCCATTCTCTGTGAAATTAGTGGACAAAAAATTTTTTTCCGCTAAAAATTTGTAAAATGTTACTTTTTTGTATTCTAGACCACTCAGAATTTTTTTAGATATTTTTAGGGACTAGTTTCAGAGCTACAAAGCTTCAAAGTTGGGCTAAAATCATATTTTTGACATTTTTGACTATTTTCAGGCTTAAATCACTCATTTGGGTTGCATTTAAGGAATACATTACTGAGAAACTTTTTTCTTTAATGTATTCTAGATTTTCAGAAAAAAGTTATTCCAATGTGCTAATGTAGCTATCCGCTGAGCTAAAACTATTTAAATCATCGAAATACAAGTTTTGGGTTTTCGAACCAAGATATCTAGTCAGGGAAGATCATCGGAGTAGGTAATACATGTACAAATATACCTTAAAAATTTCAGAGTGGTGCGGCTTCTTGTTTTTTTTAAAACAATGCAAATCCAACTAAAAATCATGAAAAATGTGATTTTTAGCTACAGTTACTCATTTATATGTCAACTTGCACTTATCTGTTGCAGATGTTCCTTTGTAAGCATTCATAGAAATAGTTGTAAACTTAACAAATATTTTAAAATATGGAAAAATATCTTCTGAAAGGTTCAGAGTGGACCAAACCTTTGATATATGCCTATAACTTTTTTCTAAGATGTATCAGTTACGCGATCAAAAACTAAAAATGCAGTTCTACCTATATGTCAGAACTTTTTGTGTTAATTCATGAGAATCTTGTTGATTATTAGGTAATTCAAGTCCAACTGATTTCATCCACTGTGATATTGATTTCAAAATTGCACCATACTGATTTTCAACGAACTGACCAAGAGAGGCTACAAGCTTTGGGTCTCAGATCCTGCTGGAACTTTATGATAAGTTTTGGTTTGATGTAACTAAAAGAAAGCTATAGCCTCAGAGTCTAACGCTGAGTAGTTTCCAAGTTAGAGCACATCACTTATGATTTCTACATTATTTGTTGGCAAATTCTTGTAAAAAATTTGCCAACAGAATCATCATGTAAAAATCATGTAAGTTATCATATAAATCATTGTGTCATATTTGTAAAGTTATTTAATAATTTGTCTAGAAAGTAAACTGTCAGGTAACTCGACAATTTTATTAAACTTTCTTGTTTAAAAATTTTGCATGAAATTGAATCTGTTCTTTTATTAATAAATTATGTTAATTTTAGGTATAAAAAGAATAGCAAGAAAATAAATTATATTTAAAGATTTTTTAGTATCAAAGTGAAGAATTTTTGTTCAAGGGTTTGTTGAAAATTTTAAAAAATATGAAATAAGTCATCTGCTCTAACTTGGAAACTGAAACTTATCATAAAGTTCCAGCCAGATCTGAGACCCAAAGCTCGAAGCCCCTTCTGGTGAGATACAAAGAGACACGAGTTCAGTTATATATCACTGACAATAAAAAAAATTAAATTAAATAATATTATATATCAATCTCTCTGCACCCAAATCGCCTAAAGACTTCAGGCCTATTGCTATTTTATGTTTTCTTCCAAAGGTACTTGAGAAGATCGCCCATGACCAATTGCAGGAGTACATTACTGCAAATAAAATACTTGACCCAATGCAGACTGCCTTCAGAAAGCACAGCTCGACACAAACAGCTATTCTTAAATTAACAGATGACATAAGATCGGGTCTAGACAAAAAACTCGTCACGTTACATTTACTTTTTGACTTCAGTAAGGCATTCGACACGATCTCTCCCTTCAAGTTACTTACTAGGCTTAGATCTATGGGGCTTTCCAGGGCTGCTCTCTTGTGGATTAACTCCTATATTTTAGGAAGGAAACAAATAGTTACCACGCATTTAAACGAGGAATCGAGTTGGCTGACAACCAACCTTGGAGTTCCACAGGGTTCGGTACTGGGGCCTCTGTTGTTTTGTCTTTACATTAATGACGTACGTGATGCTCTTGACTCTGGTTGCGTCGGGCACCTACTCTATGCAGACGACCTGCAAATTTACACGCAGGTGCCTCGCGAGAATGTGGAAGAAGGTATTCTCAGAAGATATTCTCACTCTACAGAGGGCGGCCAAAGCGGTGTCGGAGTGGGCTGCTGGTGTCTCTCTCACTTTGAATTCTAATAAAACCAAGGCAATCGTCTTTGGCAATAGTCGTTTTGTAAATTCTTTTTATGCAGATGGGTCACGTACGATTGATCTTGAGGGAGGCATTAGTATACCTTTCTCTGATTCCGTGACGAGTCTTGGTGTTGTGCTTGAACCCTAAACTTTCATGGGTACCGCACGTTGATATGATTACAAAAAAGTTTAATAGAGTTTTGTATGCCCTGCGGTTTTTCCGTCGGTACACCACGGAGACTCTGCGTAAACAGCTCGCGACCGCCCTGCTGTTTCCACATCTTGACTATTGTTCGGTGGTTCTGCTCGATGCTTCTCAGGAGTTGAGAAGACGAATACAGAGATTACAAAATTCATGTGTAAGATATGTAATGGGTTTGAGAATGGGTGATCATGTCTCTCCTTATAGAACCGCGTTGGGTAAGCTGCGCACTGATTCGAGGAAACAGTATTTTTTGGCTGTGCTTATGTACAAAATCGTGCGTATGAATACTCCAGAGCATCTAGTGAGTCTCTTCACTAGATGTGTACCTAGGGCGGCTACTAGGGAAGAGACTAAGGATCTTGCGGTTCCCTTTATGCGCACTGAGACTGGAAGAAATTCCTTCCAAGTTCAAGGTGTGCATTTTTAGAATTCCCTACCTGCTGAAATTAAGTACCTTCCATCTATCAGCAGGTTCAAGACGGGAGTGAGGGGGTACCTACTTGACCTTGAGTAACGGATATTCTCTTTATGTTATATTTATAGTCCCTTTATGTTAATTTATTATCATGTGTAGTCCCGTATATAGATTTAAGGTGTGCTTGTATTTATAGTATGGATGATGAGCGCATGGTTGAGAGTGAATGCATTATTTTTTTATTATCTTTGACTATTTGGCTCGTTTGATTTTATTATATTTTATTTTTGGTTTTGTTTTTACTACTTTGACTGATAGATATTAATTCGACATATTTGTTTATTGTTATTTTATTGATGATTGTGTGTGTATTTTATTATTGTAATGATCTGTGATATCACTCTGAATAGTGACTTACTTTTGTAGTATTATTAGTTTTAGGAAATCGACTGTGATATCATATGTGCAATAATTACATTATCTCATTCCTGTATCTTATTATGTATTAAATATTATATTTTTGTTTTGTTACACACTTTTTGTAAGCTATTACAAATAAATAAAATATCTATCTATCTATCTATTATATGTTGATTGTAAATATTTATTCAAATTAATTCCAAGTTTCTATACACAATTAAATTTAATTATTGCTATCATATCATGAGATTCAATGACAAATTGTCTGAAAATGTAAATTATGATAATAATTTTGTTTGTTACTAATATAAAAATAATAAAACACATTTAAAAAATATAACAAGGATTAGAATTAATGATTTTCTGAAACTAAACTTAATAATATACATCAGTATAGATACTTTAATCTTAACGAATCTCATTAAATGGAATTTAAGTCAATGTGTGTTATACACTAAATTTATAAAAGAATATTATCATTTACTTGTCATATACATCCATATTATAATATTATTCACCTGCGTTGTTATAAAAAGAATGCTCGTTCACCCTGGACTTATACTAATTATTACCTGTAATTGAAAAAAAAATTATTACAAAGCATCAGTTTTATTATTTAAAGAAATCTTTTTCAATTTGTGAACATGAAATAAAATAAAAACTTATCTGACTCATCGTCTTCATAGTCTAATATCCAATACAGGAACTACTTCCATCCACTTCATTAGTAATAGCTGCACGAATTTTTTCTATGTAACTTCCTTTTTTTATGTTTTTTTTAACTCCCAGAACCCGCTTCAAATGACTTACAATTATGTCAATATGTATAATTTTCTTGAAAATAACTTATAAATAAATCTTCTCTTAACATTTTAGGTGATTTAAAGTATATCTGAGAAAATTTATATTAGTATAATTACTTAATTATTGGATACTGTATTATTTTAAATTAAAAATAACAAGCAATACTTACAAAGACATATTTACAATAAACGATAATTGGCTGTTATTGTTTATTTACATATTATATTTATTTTGGGAATTTTTTTATACGTTATTAATGTAAATAACGAATACCAAGATTGAAAAGCAGGCTGTTAATAACAGGGATTTTACATAATCCACAATTACTAACAGAAATTTGTTGTCAATATAATAAATATTTAGTAAAAAACCGTATACTCGTTAGAAAGAGAAGGAATGCAATGGGACCTTTCTCTATCTCTTTTTACTTGCATATGCGCAAGTGTAATTACAAACAGATAGACAAAGGGTCTCATAGCTTCTCCTTCTAATGAGTATACAGTTCCACTTACACACGAACCTATTGCTCGAGAAGAAAAGTTTCAGAATAAGGCTCGAATTTATAGTCGACACTCAACACTCAGCACTCAGATATCAACCCTCAGATCTTAAGGGTGAAATCAGATGGAGCGGAAAATAGACGACGGAACGTCACAAAACATTCATTCGGTCGCCTTGTTTTCCGTCAAATTTTTTCCCTATATTCACATGGCGCGGAATGTAGCTGAAAAATTGTTAAAAATAGCATACAAATGTATCTGCGAATTTTAAATTAACAACAAAAATGTTAAAAAAGTTAGAAATAATCACCTATTGTTATTGTAATGAGATTCTTTTTTTATAAAAATAAAATATAGTTTGTTATTACAACTAAATATTTCAATTAACATCATTATTTTTTAATTATAAAATTGCTAATCAACGTCACAGAACTTCTATTCCGCTCCATGTTAATATAGGGAAACAAATTTGACGGGATAATAGAAGCGTCACAGACTTTTTGAAATTGTTTAAACAAATAGTTAACCAAAATAGAGTTTGAAAGTTTGATTGAAATCAAAAGTACAGCTATGGAAAGCAAATTAAAAATATTACGTGAGGTTATTAAAGCACTAATAATTTTTTTAAACAAAATAAAAATTGATGTCGTCGATTACGTCGTCTTTACTCCGTTGGCGGAATACAAAGATGTGGAATTGAGGTTCTGTGACGTTCCGTCGCCTATTTTCCGCTCCATCTGATTTCACCCTAAACTTCCCTTGTTTTGTATTTCCTATACATGTAGACATGTTTTATAGGGAACACGGAACAAGGAAAGTTTGAGATCTGAGGGTTGAGATCGGAGTGCTGAGTGTTGAGTGTTGACTATAAATTCGAGCCTTAGGCCCCTGTTAATACTATTATATAAAAACTGTTTACAAACGTATATTTTAAATGATAACGGTGCATACAAGTTGATACTCAGTTATTAAACATCATTTTGTCTTTATTTCTCTTATAAGAGAGTAAGTTATAATGCTGTTCGATTACTGAATGTTAATTACAAATTCGAGTCCACGGGAGTTTTAAGACTGGTAGGTACGATCGCGCCGTTATCATTTAAAATAAATGTTTGTAAACAGTTTTTATATAAACAGTATTATCGGTATTATTTTTTTAATTAAATTCATATAAGTTAATGTAATCATCAATATTTTATTTATGCTTTTTTTAATTTAAAAATTAAGTGAGCATTCTTTTTAATTTTATAAATAGTCGAATATTACATATCTTACAAATACTCGTGTTAATGAAATTGATGTAGATCTGTCTGATATTCGATTTCGTTTATTCACTTCTTTATAATTGATTTTAATTATTGGTTACAAAACAATGTCAAGCGAGGAAATGTCACTTGACGAAACCGAAATCGTCCATGTAGAAAAGAAGAGACGTATAGCTTATAATAGATGCAGAAAGCCATTTGCCAGTGAAGAGATTTGTTCAGCAAAGTCATTGCGTAAAATATCAGAACAAGTCTTGGAGAAATTCACTAAAAAATTTTCTTGTGAACCTCCATTAACATCTGATGATAGAATTTGTTATAAATGTAGGATAAAAATGTATACTGTCTGCGTTTCAACTGAAACATCACCATGTAATGTTCTTTATGTCAAATATTTTTACAATTTTGATATTTTTATTCAAATACTTCTTTATATCTTTTAATTGTTCTATAGATAGCACCCAAAATACAGAATCACCAGAAGATACATCAGATATTCCAATGCTTGTAGAACAACTTTTACATGACAACGAAGATGAAGTAGAGGTTTCTGTAAAAGATTTTAAGATGTTTGTAGATTTATTAGAGAATTTAAAGATGAAATACCACAGTACAGATACACATAAAATAGAAAAAGTCCAAATACTGACCCTGCTACCATTAACTTGGTCATATGATGAAATAAAAAAACATTTTGGTACAACAAATTATTTGATTAACATGTCAAAAAAATTGCAAACTGAAGCAGGTCCTCTAGTAAAACCATCTATGAAAAAAGGTAATTAAAATTATTCATAAAAAAATAATAGGTGAAAAAATGAAACATAATTTAAATAAATTTAATAGAACATTTCAATTTGTTATATAAATGAAGTACAATTAAATTTTGGCAATAATTAATAAAATAAAATATAATTGGTTGAATATTATCCTGGTAAAAATTAATATCAATTAAAAATAATTTTAGGAAATCTTGTTTCTGAAACAACTAAGCAAAATGTAATAAATTTTTATACATGTGAAGAAAATACCTATATATTACCTGGAAAAAAGACTGTGTTAAGTACAAGGATGAGGAGGGCAACATTGTTTATGATCAAAAACGTCTTCTGCTTTGTACATTGAAAGAGTTGTACAGATTATTTTGTAATCAATTTTCATCTGATATTCCAATAGGATTTTCTACATTTGCCAAATTAAAACCTAAATGTTGTGTATTAGCTGGTAGCAGTGGTACACATTCTGTATGTGTTTGTTCAATTCATCAAAATTTCAAGTTGATGATATCAGGTATTTTCAATTTATTTTCAACATTTTTTACTCGGATAAATTTTTATAATATTAATTAAAAGAAAAAAAACACTTTTGTAGGTTGTAATTTAGAAAAAATGACAGAAGGCTATTCTCACCAGTTTAAGACATATAAAGATATTTTGCAATTTATCATTTGTAATAAAAATAAAATGTCGATGGCACACAAATGTTATTTTGGTGACTGCGACAAATGTCCTGGTGTTCAACGCTTAGAGTCTTACTTGACCATGATTTTTGATGAAAAAGAAATTGAAGAAGTTATCTATGCACAATGGGTGTTAACTCTTAGAGCCATTTTAAAAAATATTGTAGAGGACGTAAATGATTTCATTCCATCATTTTGTGATAAAATTAAAGCTTTACAGCCACATGCTTTTATTTCAATAGCACAATCTGAATATTTTAAAAAATTAAAAAATGAATTGAAAGAGGATGAAATTATGGTATGCCTAGATTTTTCAGAGAATCATGCTTTTATTGCTCAAAACGCTCCACCTGGGTTTTACTGGAATAACGACCAGGCGACAGTATTTGTTACATATATTTATTATGTGGAACATACTCAATTATCAGGCAAAGCATTTGTAGTAATTTCAAATAATTTAAGTCACGATACTGTAGCAGTTTATACTTATCAGCAACTACTAATTCTATATTTAAAAGAAAATTTAATAGGATTGAAAAATATTTACTATTTTACTGACGAAGCCCCTCAGCAGTTTAAGAATTTTAAAAACATTTTAAATATTTATTATCATAGTGATGATTTTGGGATATCTGCAGAGTGGCATTTTTTTCCAACTGCACATGGTAAAGGTGCATGTGACGGAGTAGATGGTTCTGTTAAAAGAGCTGCAGCTAAAGCAAGTCTCACACTTCCAGCAACGCAACAAATTTTGGATGCAGTTACATTGTACGAGTGGTTGAAAAATAAAGGAAACTATACAAATGTTGATTTTGCTTACTCGCCAGAATCAGATTACAATAAAAATTTTAAAAAACTGCAAAATCGTTTTAAAAATAGAAACAGGGTGAAAAACTTACAAAAGCAACATTTTATTAGTCCAATAGCAAATGGCAAAGTAAAATGCAAATTATTTTCTAGTTCAGTAGACTCCATTGAAGTAACAGTAATTGATTAATTATTATATCTATGTTTTTACATTTTTTTATATCGATGTTAAATTTTTAAATATACTGTAAATAAAGAATTCAATAATCCTGTCTATATTTTAATTATAACATACAAATTTTTTTAATATATTTAAAACCTTTAACGGGTCGTCGGAGCTGTTGGAAACAATTTTTGCTTTTTTTATTGATAACTTTTTAATTTTATTATTTAAACAAATATAATGACTTGTACGCATTAGAGTATATTAAGAGAATTATTTTAGTGAAATAAGAAATCAATTTTGTTTTTTATTTTTTTATAAGATTCGAATGGAAATTAGACATAAAACTCGATAAACTTCACCTCAAAATATTATTTATTAAAAGATTGCAAGTAACTTTTTATTCCTAGTATTTTGGTAAATTTCTTTAGTTTTCCGCACTCAAGTTTAAACTCACAAATTTTCTTACTGTAATGAAAAAATTTGATTTACCGTACCCTATTAAAAATAAATACGTATTTTCAATACGTATTTTTACTACGTATCTCAATTACGTAATAGAATTACGTAACTCCATACGTAGCTAAGTGTTCGAATTTGTGACGTGATTCTTATACGTATTTATTTAAAAAATACTTAACTTTGATACGTTTTTCTTGTAAAAGTACGTAATTTTTAGACCTATATGCACTTAAAATATGCTAATAGAGGATACATATTTTAACTATATATAGGTCTAAAAATAACGTACTTTTACAATAAAAATGTATCAAAGTTACGTATTTTTTAAATAAATACGTATAAGAATTATGTCACAAATTCGAACACTTAGCTACGTATGGAGTTACGTAATTCTGTTATGTAATTATGATACGAAGTAAAAATACGTATTGGAAAAACGTATACATTTTCAATAGGGTACTGTTTACACGTATACTTGGAATTAAAATGTTACTAGACTATTTGAGAAGGGGGGACCTCCGTCATGCTCTTAAGGAAAAATGTTTAAGTTTGTGAATTTAGTTCATTTTTTATTATATAGACAATATTTATTCAATATAATTATACTTATATTGTTTATTAAAAATTTCATTTTCATCTTCAATTTTATGATTCTTACCTTACCTAAGTAGTTCCTGTATTGGATATCAGACTATGGAGACGATGAGTCAGATAAGTTTTTATTTTATTTCATGTTCACAAATTGAAAAAGATTTCCTTAAATAATAAAACTGATGCTTTGTAATAATTTTTTTTTCAATTACAGGTAATAATTAGTATAAGTCCAGGGTGAACGAGCATTCTTTTTATAACAATGCAGGTGAATAATATTATAATATGGATGTATATAAAAGGTAAATGATAATATTCTTTTATAGATTCAGTGTATAACACACACTGACTTAAATTCCATTCAATGAGATTCGTTAAGATTAAAGTATCTATACTGATGTATATTATTAAGTTTAGTTTAAGAAAATCATTAATTCTAATCCTTGTTATATTTTTTAAATGTAATTTATTACTTTTATATTAGTAACAAACAAAATTCTATGAAAATTGATTATCATAATTTACATTTTCAGACAATTTGTCATTGAATCTCATGATATGATAGCAATAATTAAATTTAATTGTGTATAGGAACTTGGAATTAATTTTAAAAAATATTTATAATCAACATATAATAGAGATTGATATATATTATTATTTAATTTAATTTTTCTTATTGTCAGTGATATATAACTGAACTCGTGTCTCTTTGTATCTCACCGGGAGGGGCTACAAGCTTTGGGTCTTAGATCTGGCTGAAACTTTATGATAAGTTTTAGTTCGTTATAACTAAAAAAAAGCTCCAGCCTCAGAGCCTAACGCTGAGCAGTTTCCTAGTTAGAGCAGCTGACTTATTTTATATTTTTTAAAATTTTTAACAAACTCTTGAACAAAAATTTTTCACTTTGATACTAAAAAGTCTTTAAATGTAATTTATTTTCTTGCTATTCTTCTTATACCTGAAATCAACATAATTTATTAATAAAAGAACAGATTCAATTTCATGCAAAATTTTTAAACAAGAAAGTTTAATAAAATGGTCGAGTTACCTGACAGTTTACTTTCTAGACAAATTATTAAATAACTTTACAAACATGACACAATGATTTATATAATAACTTGCATGATTTTTACATGATGATTCTGTAGGCAAATTTTTTACAAAAATTTGCCAACAAACAATGTAAAAATCATGTAAGCTATTATATGAATCATTGTGTCAATCATGTACAGTTATTTAATAATTAATAAGAAGAACAATAGCAAGAAAATAAATTACATTTAAAGACTTTTTAGTATCAAAGTGAAAAATTTTCGTTCAAGAGTTGATTGAAAATTTAAAAAAATATGAAATAAGTGATGTGCTCTTACTTGGAAACTGCTCAGCATTAGTCTCTAAGGCTATAGCTTTCTTTTAGTTATATCAAACCAAAACTTATCATAAAGTTCCAGCAGGATCTGAGACCCAACGCTTGTAGCCTCTCTTGGTCAGTTCGTTGAAGATCAGTATAGTGCAATTTTGAAATCAATATCATAGTGGATGAAATCAGTTGGACTTGAATTACCTAATAATCAACAAGATTATCATGAATTAACACAAAAAGTTCTGACATATAGGTAGAACTGCATTTTTAGTTTTTGATCGTGTAACTGATACATCTTAGAAAAAGAATAGGCATATATCAAAGGTTTGGTCCACTCTGAACCTTTCAGAAGATATTTTTCCATATTTTAAAATATTTGTTAAGTTTACAACTATTTCTATGAATGCTCACAAAGGAACATCTGCAACAGATAAGTGCAAGTTGACATTTAAATGAGTAACTGTAGCTAGATATCACATTTTTCATGATTTTTAGTTGGATTTGCATTGTTTAAAAAAAAAGAAGAAGCCGCACCACTCTGAAATTTTTAAGGTATATTTGTACATGTATAACCTACTCCGATGATCTTCCCTGACCAGATATCTTGGTTCGAAAACCCAAAACTTGTATTTCGATGATTTAAATAGTTTTAGCTCAGCGGATAGCTACATTAGCACATTGGAATAACTTTTTTCTGAAAATCTAGAATACATTAAAGAAAAAAGTTTCTTAGTAATGTATTCCTTAAATGCAACCCAAATGAGTGATTTAAGCCTGAAAATAGTCAAAAATGTCAAAAATATGATTTTAGCCCAACTTTGAAGCTTTGTAGCTCTGAAACTAGTCCCTAAAAATATCTAAAAAAATTCTGAGTGGTCCAGAATACAAAAAAGAAACATTTTACAAATCTTTGGCGGAAAAAAATTTTTTGTCCACTAATTTCACAGAGAATGGGCGATATATATATATATATATATATATATATATATATATATATATATATATATATAAGTAGTAATGTAATCACGGAGAGACGGAGATAGAGAAATGGAGACGGAGAGTCGGAAACGGAGACGGAGAGTCGGAAACGGAGACGGAGAGTCGGAAACGGAGACGGAGAGTCCGAAACGGAGACGGAGAGTCGGAAACGGAGTGATGATGAAGGAGAGACGGAGATGGAGAGACGGTGACGAAGTGACGGAGACAGAGAAACGGAGATACAGAGACAGAAAGACGGAGAAACGGAGACGGAGAGACGAAGACTGAGATACGCTGACAGCAACGGAGAGACGTGGTCGGAGACAGAGTGACGGATATTGTGTATGCGTGTATGTGTGTGTGTGTGTGTATAGGTGTATGTATGTGTATGTGTGTATATGTATGAATGTGTACGTGTGTATGCGTATATATCTGTATGAATGTGTACGTGTGTATGCGTATGTATCTGTATGAATGTGTACGTGTGTATGCGCATGTACTTGTATGTGTGTATGTGTATGTATGTGTATGTGTGTATGTGTGTATGTGTGTATGCGTATGTATATGTATGTGTGTATGTTAAAGGTGCACGTGTGTATGTGTATGTATGCGACAATTATGCAAAAGATATTGGTTCTTCACTTTAATATAATGAAACAATAATATATGTATAATAGTATAGTAATTACGGAGAGACCGAGACGAAGAGACGGAGACAGAGAAACAGAGATAAAGAAACGAAGACGGAAAAACAGAGACAGACAGACGGAGGCAGAGAACGGAGAGACGAAATCGGAGAAACAGAGACGGAGATTTGGAAACGGTCAGACGGAGAAACGGAGACGGATACATGGAGTTGAAGAGAGGGAAACGGAGAGGCGATGACAGAGATAGAGTGACGGATATTGTGTATGTGTATATGTGTGTATGTGTATATGCGTGTATGTGTAATTGTGTATGTGTGTGTATGTGTATATGTGTATGTTAAAGGTGCATGTGTGTATGTGTATGTATGTATGTGACAATAATGCAAAAGATATTTACGTAAGAAAAAAAGTCATAATTCTTCACTTTAGTATAATAGCAGTAATAGTAATAATTTGAATTGATTATTTTATCAAGCACATATTCTTTCAGTAACAAAGACAAAATATTTTCATTAAAATGGGTCTAATCTAAATATATCTTCGAATGGCATGATAATACGATTTGATTTTAAGAGATATATAGGTACCGATGGTATAACTTTATGATTTCATATACTGGTAAGGGTAGTTAATTTAAAGTTTAATTAAATAGAAGTTATTACTTTTTATAAAATATTTATTGATGCATACATTTAAATTCTAATTTATTAAAATTGTAAAAATTATAGTGTAAAGAATAGTTTTTAAAATTATCAATCGTGTCGTACGCTTACATATATACCTCAGTATTTGAAAATATAGAAATGTATAGAAATATATTTTTAATGAAAAAATTTATAGATTTAATGATTTAAGTGAATGATTAATAATTTATTAATGCTATAGACATTAATGAGATCTTAGTACTTGATATCTGATACTTATTATTGATGCATAATATTCTACATTTATATGACAATTGTATTTTTTAAGTAATGTTGAATTATATGGTACTAACATTGAGTTATCAACTTTCATTTATTGTTCATCAAATTTTTTATTATAATATAATAATAGTTTTTTGATTTACTATTTTTTCTTTTGCATTTCGGGAAACCATTATCTGAAAAAATTGAAAAAATTAAAAAACGTATTCGAAAAAATTTTTTTAAATTTACTATTTTTTAAATCATAACAGTGTTTCTGGACCATGTAACATATATTTTAACATAAATAAATTTTTCTAGACGTAAATTAAATTAAATATTGAGGGATGGTGAGTGGAGCGAGTAGGGGGGTACCCCCCTAGTGTATATATATAATTGTAAGATCAGGATTTAAGCAACTTCCACTCGCCCCCTTGGCCCCCTAGCCCTCCCTTGATACAGCTACTCCTCAAATTACATTGTAATTCTTCTTCTTTTTTTTTATTCGACGTCGCTGTATTTTATGCTATCGTTGCGATGCTAATTAGCGACGGATGGTCGACAGTGTGTTTGTGAAAAAAGCGCATACAACGTACAATGGTGCTTGTATCATTTGGCCGAGAGCCGAAGTCGAACTTGGAGCCTTGTTACAAATCCATCGCTCTACCGAATGAGCTACTGACGATCTTTAAATCTTCTTCTAAATTATTATTTACTTTATTTGAAAGAAAGAGGCTCCCCTCTGCCCCTCTCCCGAAAGCCTCACACCCACCCCCTTTGATTTATATCCCCCCCTCCACGGCTCCATCTTACACCTTTCTCTTACTTTAATATTCTGTTGTAGTAATAAAGATTGATCATTTTTATTTACATTTTATAATAGTGATTATAATTATAACTAATAGATAATACAAAATTTCTTCTCTCAATTACATGTGAGTCTGATATTACATTACAATAATAAAAAAATAATATCTTCATTAATATTTTATTAATATGATTAGAATTACGATCAATTGATATTGATGCTGTCGTGCTAAAAATTACCATTCCAATAAATTTATTGTTGGTTATCAGAGGCAAGAAATTCATTTTTGTACAAGATAAATTATCATTTTTGACACATTTCAATCATCTTTTATTAATTAGAAATTAGAAACAAAAATCCATTTGTTAATAAACGCTATAGCTTTTACATAGAAAAATATCTTCACGATAATGATTGACAATAATCGAACCTAGCAAAGTCTATACTAAAGAAACTACACAATTATTTATGGCATAATTCCAAAACTTTTATAATATGTTGTCAAAATTAGCTTGAATGCTGTTCCAAAAAATGAAAAAAAAGAATTACTATTACTACTATTATATTAAGGTGAGAAATTAAGACTTTTTTCCGCCTACGTCTTCGTCTTTCTGTCTTCGTCTTCCCATCTCCATCTCCGTTTCTCCGTTCACGTTATTACTTTATTATATTACCACCATTATATTGATATGAAGAATTAAGCCTTTTATTCTCCTGGGAATGTCATTTGCATAATTGTTACGTATACACTACCGATCAATTGCTTTTGCCCACCCTAGAGTAAAATTTATTAAAATAAAAAGTTTCATATTTTCGAAACTAATAATCGCATCTTCAAAATACAAACGGCGTTCAAAAGAATGGCCGAGAATTTTTGAAATAAATTAAGTCCGATATGGAAAAAGTAATTTTCTAATTGCTAATAGCAACGTAAAAAAAAAATTTTTCACTAATTTTTTTTCCCACATAAAAATGAATGCCATTTTTATGAAAATTATGGCATCGAAAAAAACCAAATGTAAAATGTTTCTATGACTTTTCTAACCACTGTTATGATGATTATTAAAAAAAGACCTATTTTTTTAATCATAATTATCTCATAAACTAAGATAATTACTACGATTATATTGTAGTGAAAAATCAAGACTTTTTTTCTTACGTGAATATCTTTTGCATTATTGTCACATACATACACACACATATACACGGGCACCTTTAACATACACATACACACACACACATACATACACATACATACACATACATACACATACACACATACACATGCATACACCTACACATACACGCATACACACATACACACATATAAACATATACACATATCCACAAACATACACTTACTCATATACACAATATCCGTCACTCCATCTCTGACTCTCCGTCTCTCCGTCTCTGTCTCTCCGTCTCCATATTTCTGTCTAAATCTCTCCGTCTCTCCGTCTCTGTCCCTCCGTATCCCTCTCTCCGTCACCGTCTCTCTGTCTCCATCACTCCATCTCCGTCTTTCCGTCTCCGTCTCTCGGTCTCCAGTAGGTTCTGCTGATATTTTTTGAATTACCACTTCAACCTCAGCTTTTTTAAACTGAAAAATAAATTCTTATATATAATTTATAAGTTATCAAGCTGATCAGCTTGTCCGCTTTCTTTTTATAGGTTCCTGTTGTGTATTTTCAACTTGATTGTTTAGTGTTTTGTAAGTTCACAATTCAGATTAATTTCTATATTTGATATCAATTGAATAGCAGTTTAGAATGTAATTGTAAATAATTATTTGTTCAGTGTACTTTGACTTTGAACTTATAAGTGAATTTTGATTATGCGAATGTGCAGTTATTGATTCAGCTTAAGTCTGCACTAATACACATTTAAATTGTTCAAATATAATAACATTTTAAAATATTATAATGATAACTAATTATCATATTAATAATTAAGAATTATTAAGAGTGTCGAGAGAAAATTTAGAATAAAAATTTTCAATGACGATGAAAACATTACTTTTGGAAAAATTAAAAGTTTCATAGCTGCTTACTGAGACAATTTCCTACATGGGGAAAAATTTCAGTCGAAAGTCCATATATAATTCGACCTATTAATGTCAAATAAGTGAAATGAACCTGGATGCATTCGAGTAATTTAAAATTATATGCAAATATATAATGGACCAATCAGAAGATAGTAACTATACTTCCGGATTCAGAGCATCTAGAGACATTGAAAAAAAAATCAAAGTTTTAGAAGTATACTTTTATATCAATTTCATTGCTTTGCTCTGTTTTAAAGATTAAACGTTTATAACCTTGAAAAATCATAAAAATAGCATGATTTTGTGAGCTTTTAGATGTTTTATCATTAATTGATTCTATAAATATTAAATTCTATAAAAATGGGTTTTAGAAGAAATGTGTATATAAGAACAAAAAAATAGACAAAAAAAATGAAGAAACTAACGAAAAAACTCAAGTTTAAAACTTCCAATGAACCATGTTCAATGATATACATTGAACTTTGTTTTTATGATGTTTATGTTTTTTTTAAAATCTATGTATTTAATAAGTGGTAATTTATTAAAATTTTAAGAATAATTATCAATAAGAATTTTTAATTATCTATATAAATAACATTTATAATTTTTATTTCAGGATTTTCCATAGTTCTTCAGAAGTATTTGAAATTTTTATATTAAATAATTTCAATTTAGAAGTACACATAAATTTATTATTTTCATAGAATCAATTTAGCCAAAGAAGAAAAATTTTTTATAACAGGTGAATATGGATATGCTGGGTAATTATGTTAAATGATGAAAATTTAATAAAATTTTGAATATTTATACAAATTTTTCAATGCAACCAACAATATTTTCACAAAGGCCCGAAAATATTAATCCAGTTCCATTAAGGGGATGTGAAATACCGACATTACAGTTTTCCAAATTTTTCATTGTTAACAGCAGGCCGGAGTAGAACCTGATACCGACCGAGTAACAATTGAGTTGTTCGTTATTTACTCAAGTATTAATCGGTGTATCTTCAAAATAAAGGTTGATCGCAATAGATATTATTATTATGAATATCTATGCACAAGAAAAAAAATCTACCGATTCGTTTTTGAGAAAAGTAAGGAACGCCGAAATAAAAGATTATGTTTATAATATTTTCGCGTTCCTTACTTTTCTCAAAAACAAAGCGATAGATTTTTTTTTTGTGCATAAATATTTGTAATAATAATATCTATTGCGCTTAACCTTCAATTTGCAGATACACCGATCAATACTTGAGTAAATAACAAAAATGCCAATTAGACAAGGACAGCGAATCCGGCCTGCTCTTAATCCTAATTTTTTAAAAATATCTCTATATTACTGCCTTCTATCTTAACGGCAGGCCGGAGTAGAACCTGATATCGACCGAGTAACAATTGAGTTGTTTGTTATTTATTCAAGTATTAATCGGTGTATCTTTAAATTAAAGGTTGAGCGCAATAGATATTATTATTATAAACATCTATGCACAAGAAAAAAAAATCTACCGTTTTTTTTGAGAAAAGTAAGTAACGCCGAAGTAAAAGTTTATGTTTATAA
Organism: Anastatus disparis; assembly: GCA_017163975.1. Classification (NCBI taxonomy): domain Eukaryota; kingdom Metazoa; phylum Arthropoda; class Insecta; order Hymenoptera; family Eupelmidae; genus Anastatus; species Anastatus disparis. The sequence continues at coordinate 71,993 of JAFFSR010000086.1, read as the reverse complement.
TATTTTCGCGTTACTTACTTTTCTCAAAAACAAAGCGACAGATTTTTTTCTTCTTGTGCATAAATATTTGTAATAATAATATCTATTGCGCTTAACATTCAATTTGCAGATTCACCGATTAATACTTGTATAAATAACAAAGATCTCAATTAGACAAGGACAGCGAATCCGGCCTACTCTTAATTAATAAAAAGCATAATATAAAGATATTTCAAAAAATTTTTTAATAAAGATTAAAAATTCGAGTAACTGCAATGTTGGTAACTATGTATAAACATATACCCTATTACATCACCTTAAATCAAGATTACATACGAATACTGTTCTACAGAAATCGGCATTTTGATCACTGAATTTGTATCTATTATTCACAAAATGTAATTTATGTTTATGATAGTTCAAATAGTAATGGATTGAATGATAAAAAATTTACATAGATAAACTATTTCCAATTTATGAAAACTTACAAATATGTTTTGAAAAAGTTCAATTTCAGATTAATCCTTTTGATTGTGCCATTTTTTCAATAGCGCTTGCATCAGCTATTGTTAATAATTCGTGTCCTTGTGGAATAGAATTTAACACTGAAAAAATGCGTAGACATTTGCTAACTATGTATGAAACAAATTCAATTGTCATGTTTCCATTAGTAAAGAACAATTATACTAATATCAATTATAAAGCGATATCCAGTATTGTACATCACAAGGAATTGTCAACGATGAAATAAAATTTTCAAAATATAAATTTTGAATATCTTAAAGAAAATGATTTACAAGAATTGGCACTACAATAATTACATTTATTAGATAACATTGAAGCGGGCTTGACATTATTCATGGTCTCCAGATAATATTTTAATTACCGCATTTAAATTTACTTCATTAATTTAATCTATTACATGCATATACAAGGTGCATACAGCAATATTATAGAAGAAAATTACATTTACCGACGATCTCCTGCAGTGCAATACTCTTGGAGATGCGATAGCTTATAATTTTCTTTATGCGTGGAGGAGAGGGTAATGTGATAAAAGTTATTATCGACGACTCCATTGAGTACAATACTTTAGAGAGTGCGATAATAAACTTTTTTATTATTATGAGATATGTAGAGAGGTGTTTAAATCGACGACATCTTTGAGTGCAATACTCTTAGATGTGCGATAAATAACACTTCTATTTAATGCAAAATGAATAAAGAAATTATTATCGACGACATATCCAAGTGCAATACTCTTCAATGTGCGATAGTTAATTTCTTAATTATCTCTATGAAAAATAATAAATGAGATGAGATATACTTTTCTTAATAACTTTTTTAATACAGTCTCATTTAAATTTGAAATACTTAATCTTTTTATTAAGAAATTAAGAAAATATATATTTTACAAATATTTGAAAGTTACATAGTACTTTAAGACAGAATGCTTGGATCTTACACTTCTGACAGTATAAGATCGAATGAATATAGAATCCATGTTAGATGTTACATGGTCGAACATCTCAAAGATAATGAGAGAGCTTGCTTGGATTCACGCTCTTTTATATTATTTCATAAACCTTCTATGAAGTTCTATTTCTCACTAAAGAATTATATATCAGGAAATAGAATGTTCCATAACATTTATTTTATATATTTGCAAAAAAAACATTTAATTGAGGGGATGTAAAACGGACACTACACTAGTATTCATAAATATTGCCTATCTTTTCATTTTGTTGCAAAATTTTAGGAAAATAAATACATTAGCTTGTAGTATGTATCTTGAACATTATTCAGTTGAATTTTTAAATAAATTCATTCATTAGTTTTTAATAACTTTAGGTTTCTGGTACAAAATCGAAAAATTTTATTATATGATATTGTAATCCAAAACTATTAAAAACTAATGAATAAATTTAATTAAAAATTCAACTGTATAATGTTCCCGATACATACAACAAGCTAATGTATTTATTTTCCTGAAATCTTGCAATAAAATGAAAAGATAGGCAATATTTATGAATGCTAGTGTAGTGTCTGTATTACATCCCCTTAAGATTAATATATTAGTAAAAGAAACATTCTATTTTCTTTACATTCCAAAAAACTATTTTTTATAGTTAATTTTATTATTTATTAATTGAAAAAGCTAATCTTTTATATTTTAATTTATATCTTTAAATAGAATAATCATTTTTATACATGTTATAGGAATAGAATGTTCTATTTATATACACACAATTATTTTAACAAGTTACATCTTTTGTTATTAAAAATCAAATATATGATACTTTTTATTAAAAGAAATCGAACATTCTTTTTCTATAATCATTTTACTATATCTATAAATATACATTTTGAGTTATCTTATCGACCTCAGTAGGTAACAATGAAGTCCTACTTATACCTTTAATGTGATTTAAATTTATTATTACAGAAAATCATTCTATGTTATAAATACTGACAAATTATTTATAAAATATTTATATCAAATTTAATAATTATATTCAAAATCGATATGAGCCGTTACAACATAAAATGTTTAGAAGCAACAAATTATAAACCAAAAACTTATCTTCAGAAAATTTACCAAAACAGTAATAGAAGAAAATATAAAGGAACTGCAGAAAAAATTTCAAAAAGTAATTGTAAAAAAATTAAATACATTAAAATTGAAGAATCTGAAAATGATATTGAACAAGAACCAATTCTGACATTTAAAAATAAATTTAATGATAAAAAATTATTAAAATTAACAAAAGTTTTGATTGAGAAATTGAAAAATTTAAATATAACGCAACATGGAAATCAAATTAATTCTCAAAATATTAATGTAATTACAAAACTTAAAAATAATTTCAAAAGGGATAAAAAATTTAAAAAAATTATAAAAATTGCAATTAAAAATTGAAAATTATTAATATATTGCAACGAAATTGTCGAATTTCTAACCGAAATGAATTTATAGAAACCAATAAAGAATCCTCAAACAAAAATAAGAATTTAACATATCAACAAAATCACAACTATGATAGACGCATTCATGACAAATCGTATTATAAATATAATGAAGAGAGAGTTAAAGAATATAAAAAACAATATTAATTGAAAAACAAACAAAAAATATTGAAACGTTCAAATGAATTTTATGAAAAAACATTTAAAAAAAGAGGATAATTTAATTACTTCAGTAAAAAATTAAAATTATTTTGAAAAAAACAAAGATAAATTCAAAACAAAAGAAAATCTAAATGATATAAATTATTACCAAATAGCTAAAGATACATTGAGCAATAATAATGAAAATTATATCATGGAAAATAATATTGGTGATTTGAATTTTATTTGTGATTTTTGTGGTGCTAGACATTTTGCATTTGAAATGTCAAGCAATAAGAAATTAACATCATGTTGTAAACAAGGAAATATAACATTAGAAGAAGACCCAGAATATCCTGAAGAGATTAAGAAATTACTTACGGAAATGCTGTGATAAGTAACAATTTTGAAAAATGCATAAGATCATATAATAACGATTTAGCATTAATTACTTTTATTCTGATATACCGTTACATTATGTTTTTAACAGCATGTCGGAGCTGCAGCGATCGAGTTTTGCTTTTTTTATTTTATCGATATCTTTTTAAATTCTTAAATTAAACAAATATAATGACTTGTCCGCACTAAAGTTATATTAGTACAATAATTTTTGTTAAAATAAAAAATCATTTGGACTTGTTATTTTTTTATGAGCTTGGATTGGAAATTAGATATCAAACTCGACAAACCTAACCTTAAAATACGATATATTGAAAGTTTTTATTATAACTTTGTATGTATAATATTTTGGTGGTTTTCTGGAGTTGTCCGCACTAGAGTTTAATCTTACAAATTTTTTCTTTATAGCAAAAAAACTCAAACGCATCGTTTATTCATAAGTTAAGATTGGAAATATTATTAGAAGGCGGACAGCTTCGTCATGCTCTTAATCGAATACATAAAACATAGACGAAAAGAATAAAAACTATGAAACCTATTCTAGCCAGAATGTACTTACAAGGAGAGTGTTTCACCTTCAGGTCACCAATTTTGCTGAAATTTTGGGAATGTTTTCTGGATGCAGAAACAAGAAGAAAGCCAAAATTTTAGAGGCCAACGCTCAATGTTTCCCTAGTTACAGGACATTAAAGAAAATTACTGAAAAGTTACTAGATTTTCAAACGCTTATAGTTCCTTAGCATTATTAGCTAGAAGCTTAAATCTTTTTTTAAATGAAAGCTGAGCTAAAATCCTTTCGAAATAGTAGTAATAGCATATCAAAATATTATTTTTTCCTAAAGTTATAGCGTAATAAAGATTGAACCCAATTTTAGCTTTTATTATTAATTAATGTTTTAAACAAAAAATTCAGGACCAATCTTTATTACGCTCTAACTTTGGGAAAAATAATATTTTGGGATGCCATAGGTACTATTTCAAAAGGATTTGAGCTCAGCTTTCATTTAAAAAAAAGTATAAGCTTCTAACTGACAATGATGAGATACTACAAACGTTTGAAAATCTAGTGATTATTTTAGTGATTTTCTTCAATGGCCTGTAACTAGGGAAACATTGAGCGTTGGCCTCTAAAATTTTGGCTTTCTTCTTGTTTCTGCATCCAGAAAACATTCCCAAAATTTCAGCAAAATTGGTGACCTGAAGGTGAAACACTCTCCTTGTTAGTTAATCCAAAACTAAGAGAAAGATTCTTTTCAAGATTTAATTCTGCTTCACGTTAAAGCGGCAACATCTTTCGAAAGCTTAGAAACTTTTGATGGAATTACATACCCAACATTCTTCAAAGCAGTAAAAGCAAGAAATTTAGTTGAAATAGATGATGAATGGGATAAATGTTTAGAAGAATCATGTAAATCTTGATTTCCAAAAGCTCTTTGTTAATTATTTAGTTACATTTGTACATTTCACAATCCAATTAATGCTCGAGAATTATATGAAAAATATAAAATCTATTTTTATCATATAACCAAAAATGAATAAACAAAAAGGCGAAGAATATGCATTAAGCATAATTATTGATATTTTAACTAATAATGAATTTCAATTAAGTGACATTAATTTACTTACTTTAGAATACTATATTGAAAATAACGAAATTGAATATAGTATAGTAAATAATGTTAGTAATATTTGGTCAATTGTTGATAGTATAACAAATGCTCAAACGGCTATTTTTAATACAGTAATAAATTCATTAGATACAAACTGCACTGAAAAGTATATATATATATATATATATAGACAGTCCAGGTGGAAGTAATAAAAGCTATTTATTAAACACAATTATAACTTATCTAAAAATTTATCAAATCAACTATTTAGTTGTAATATGGACAGGTATAGCGGCTAAATTATTACAAGACGGTGTGACAGTGCATGCATCATTTGAATTACCGTGGAACATATCTGAAGACACAATATGTAATATTAGTGCAAACAGCAAATTAGGTAAAAAAATTGAAAATGTATCAATTGTTATCTGGGATAAAATCACAATGACATCAAAATACGCTTTTGAAGCCGTCGATCGCATGTTTAAGAGGAGGCCGTATAGCTCTGTCCTTGTCTAATCTAAATTTTCGTTATTATTAATAAATTAAATATTGTTACACAAAAGTAAGGGCACAGCCCAATAGATTTCAAGACAAGCAAACAATCCTATTCTATGAAGAAGTATAAAATTTTCATTAGTTTTCGAGTGAGGTCTGAAACGGAAAAACAGTTATCAAGTTCAATTGTTTTTCCGTTTTAGACCACATTCGAAAACTAATGAAAATTTTATACTTCTTCATAGAATATGATCGTTGGCTCGTCCTGAAATCTATTGGGCTATGCCCTTACTTTTGTGTAACAATATTTAATTTATTAATAATAACAAAAATTCCTATTAGACAAGGACAGAGCTATACGGCCGCCTCTTAAAGGTGTATGTGATGATAATTACTTTCTTGGTGAAAAAACATTTATTATATTAGGTGATTTTAGACAAACATCACCAATAGTAAAACATGGAAATAGAACGCAGATAGTAAGAAATTACGTCAAAAAAAGCTATTTATGGGAACATTTTCAATGTATGTCTTTAAAAGAAAGTGAACGTTTATCGGAATCAGATGATAAATTTAAAAATTGGTGACTAAATGTAGGAAATGGTAATTTTTATTCAAAATATAGAAAAGGGGAATGTAGTTATACAAATTCCGAAAGAAATATTGTCAAAGGGCAATCTAATTGATGAAATTTACGAGCATAATACAAATATTGAAAATTGTGACAACTAAGAAAATATTATATTAGCATCGAAAACGTAGATGTAGCAGAAATGAATGAAAAAATTTTATTAAAAATAAATGAATCAGTAATAGAGTACTTGAGCATTGACTCTGCAAAAGATGTAGATGACGAAAGTTTACACGCAATTTTGCCAACAGAATTTTTAAATTCTATAACGCCTAACGGTTCACCTTCACATAGATTACAATTAAAAAAAGGAGCTATAGTAATGCTTGTAAGAAATGTTAATTTGAATGAAGGACTTTGTAACGCAACCCGATTAAGAGGAGGTAGGAACCATTTGCCGCTTGGCGGCGCTGCGGTCAGGTGAGAGAAAAATATAAAATATTTTTTATTCAGCGATTTATAATTTATCGAGACAATAATATACTTCTAACGTTGTCAAAGGCACTAGCCATATATATGTAGAATAATTATTGATGATAATCTTGTTTGAAAAGTCTAAGCTATTGTTATAAAACGAAAAATGCAGTGCGAAGTATAGCCGGCGTGAGCATATGTATACTTCGTTCTTTACTATTACTTTCTCTGTCGCACTTAGGAAACATACCCATATGTTTACATCGGTTCTACCACGCGCCGCATTTTTCGTTTTATGATAATATTTTAGACTTTTCAAACAATATTAGCATCAATAATAATTCTACATATATATGGCTAGTGCCTTTGACAACGTTAGAAGTATATTATTGTCTCGATAAATTATAAATCGCTGAATAAAAAATATTTTCTATATTTCTCTCATCTGACCGCAGCGCCACCCTGTATACAGCGGCGAATGGTTACGACCGCCTCTTAACGCAAATAAAACAATTTACTATTATTGTACAAATATTAATAGGAAGTAGAAAAAGGAGCACTATATTCTGATCACGTATGACCTTATCAGCAAATGATGAATTGCCATTCCAGATGACCAGAAAACTATTTTTTGAACACTGTATGGTTACGAAAATGCGGCTGCTATTGTAAGTGCTGTGTAGTTGAAAAATACAACAACTACTGTAAGCGCTGCGTAATAACAAATTTGTGGCTGTTATTTTGAGCGCTGTGTGGTTAAAAAAACGCAGCTGCTATTGTAAGCGCTGTGTAATTAACAATTCACGGATGCTATTTTAAGCGCTGTGTGGTTAAAAAAACGCAGCTGCTATTATAAGCGTTGTGTAATTAAGAATTCATGGTTGCTATTTTCAGCACTGAGACAAAGAGACAAAACAGAAGAACGGGGACGAAGAGACGGAAACGGAGAGACGGAGGAACGGAGACAGAAACAGAGAGACAGTAACGGAGAGACAGAGACGGAGAGAAGGAGATGAAAAATCAGAGACGGAGAGACGGAAACAGACAGACGGAGACGGAGAAATGGAGACAAAGAGACGGAGAAAGAGGGACGGAAACAGACAAACGGAGACGGAGAAATGGAGACAAAGAGACGGAGAAGGAGAGACGGAGATGGAGAGACGGAGAGACGGATATTGTGTATGTGTGTATGTGTATATGAATAAGTGTATGTGTATGGATATGTGTATATGTGTGTATGTGTATGAGTAAGTATGTATGTATATGAGTGTACGCGTATATTAAAGATGTTTGTGTGTATGTGTATGTATGCATATGATAATAATGCAAAAGATATTCACGTAAGAAAAAAAAAGTCTTAATCCTCCACTTTAATATAATAGTCGTAATGTGTTTCTAATATATCGATAACATTAATATTATTTTTTTTTATTTTAGTTATTTACAATAAAATATTTTTTTATCTTTATAATTAACATTGCCTCTTTTAATCTTTATATTAACTATGCCAACTAAATAGGTATTAAAAATGCGTTAAACAAACAGAAGTTGTTTATAGTGAATAATATCATGAATATTTAATTTAACATAAAATATTTTTTGCTTAGGTACACTGATGTTAAAAAATTTAAGCTCACCTAATAAAGAATATTAAAATTTTTTAAGTTGTATATTTCAGGAACTATATATCATGAAAGACTTTTATACATCTTATTTGGAAGCTCTTGTGGTGCCCTTTCAAAATGTTATGTACACATTTTTTTACGATACGTAAACTTTTTTCTACACATACTTTAAATCTTGAAATTTAAAAAAATTTTTGGTGCAACTTTAACTGCTTCTACAAGCTCTAAAAATCAATGTATCTCAATAAACTCAAAGCGATTCAAAAGAAAATTGCAAAAACTTTAAAATGAGACGTTAAACGTTATTTAAAAATGACTTTTCATTACGTTATAGCTGTTTTTGTGAAAAAATGCCATTTTTCAAAAATGTATTATGTTTTGAATATTATGCATTCTATGAAAAAATGACAGAGGAAAAAAAATTGCTTCTTTGGATGCAGAATCAAGTAAGAATATTTTTAATGCGGAGAAAAAAGTTTTAATTTTTAAATACATTTTTCCATGCAAACGTATATAAATTATTTACGAAAAACAAATTTTTTTGTTCGGAAAAAATAAAATTTGATTTTTGAAGTTAGAAGTATTCTACCGTGAATCTCCGTCCAAAAAAGAAACTTTTTTTCTCTGTCATTTTTTCATAGAATGCATAGTATTAAAAACATAATACACTTTCGAGAAATAGCATTTTTTCACAAAAACAGCTATAACGTAATGAAAAATCATTTTTAAATAACGTTTCACTACTCATTTTAAAGTTTTTGCAATTTTTTTTTGAATTGCTTTGGGTTTATTAAGATACATTGATTTTTAGAGCTCGTAGAAGCAGTTAAAGTTGCACCAAAAATTTTTTTAAATTTCAAGATTTTAAGTATGTGTAGAAAAAAGTTTACGTATCTTTAAAAAAATGTGTACGTAACATTTTGAAAGGACATCACAAGAGCTTTCAAATGAGATATATAAAAGTCTTTTATGACATAGAGTTTCTGAAATATACAACTTTAAAAATTTTAATATTTTATATTAGGTGAGCTTCAATTTTTGAGTGGCAGTGTAAATCCATGTCTTGTGATGTAATCTCTTCAGTTACAAACTTTTATTTGAGAGATGATGTTATTTGGTCTATGCCGAGCATGAAGAATGTAATATGTATAAGAAATAGTGATGGAATGAAAGAGAAGCTTCAAAAGCGACTGATTCTGTTGAATTTAACGGAAATTATACCAGCTTTATAAATTCAAATTTCCAGAGAATATAATTGGTTTCACATAATTTACTATGTTGCCTCCTGAAAACTGTGTGTAGGCAGGAAGCAGTGGAACTTACAACGTCTGTGCTTATCATCAAAATGTAAAGTTGATGATTTTAGGTACTTTAATTTATTTTGATCGTATATCTAAATATAAATAATAGTAATTCCAATTTTAAAGGTTTATTTTTTTACAGATAGTCATTTAGCTAATATCACAAAAAATAACATCATATGCAGATTGTTATGATTTTTCAATTTGTGAATCACCATCTGACTTGTGTTATTTCAACAACTGCGAGAAATGTCCAGGATCTATTAATCTAGAGAAATTTTTATTAAAAGTGTTCGAAGATAATTCGAATAAATAACGTTACCTCGATTTCTTTCGAGCAGTAAATTAATAATCCACAAACAACTTCAGAAACTTTAATAACGAAAACGCCTGAATTTGTAACATATTTTTCTGAAAAAGTAAAAGGATTACTTTCTCATGCAATAATAGCATCCAAACAATCTTCATATTCAAGAAAATTAAAGGACCATCTGGAACTACATGAATTTCAAATAATTGTGGTCTTTACCGAAAATTACGCGTTCACGATTCAAGATGCTGCTCCTGGTTTTCACTGAAATAATAACTAAGCTACAATCAATAATTTCGTTATTTATTATGAAAATAATGAAATTACAAAACATAAAAGTTCAGTTACATTTTCGGATTGCTTAATTCATGATGCTGTAACAGTTTATTAGTTCCATAGAATAATTCTGAATTTTTTGAATAATGAATTTTTTTCCATAAAAAATATTTATTATTCCTCTGACGGTGCCCCCAACAGTATAAGAATTTCAAAAATGTTATTAATTTAGCTTATCATAAAATAGATTTTGGATGCGATGCTGAATGGCATTCTTATCCCACAGTCCATGGCAAAGGTCCATGTGATGGTCTTGGAGATCAACTATTAAGCCAATTTTGACGAGTGAAGATCGATTTCGTTAGCTAAGCACAACTGAAAGAATGTCAAATATAAACTTCAAATATTCTACACAGAAAAATTATAATCAAACTGAAAAATTTTTAGCCAAGCGGTTTCAAAAGAACAGATGGATACAACATCTTCAGTAACAAAACTGTTTGATTCCAATTGATGGTACCGTAACAGCAAAACTATATTCTAAATATAATGTTTATACAGATAGTTATTTTCTTATTTTTCTGTTCTTTGACCGATGTATAGAAAATTCATTGTTATCTGCTTAATTTTGATGGAAATTATATATTTAAGGATGAAAATAAGTATTATTATTATTAAATAACATTTTCCTGAACGAAAAAGACTTCATATTGTTTAAAGTGAGGATATTAAAAGTTTAAAGTATTGGTCATTATTAAAGTTCTGAATTTGACTATTCAATATTTTATGATAATAATCATGATGATCATGATAATGATTATTATTATTATTATTTTTATTATGATTAATATTTTCCAGTAACTGAAATAATTAAGATGCAGCAAAGTAGCTTTAAATATTGATTTAGATTATCATTCACAAATACCTTATACTATTAGTCATTGCTATCTGTTTACTTTTAACTATAGTATAATTAATGACAAAACTAATAATAATCATCACTAAATAACATTTTTCCAAAAAAAAACTTTTGATATTCTTGTTTTGAGTTATGATTGTAAAAAATAGAACTAGTCATTGCTCTATTATATTTTCATTTCTTATAATTATTTTTTTTAAATTAAAAAGTATTTAAAAATTAAAGTATTACTATAAGGGGAATAAAATGAAAATATACTTGTCAAAAGTTTGACAATCCACAAATAAAAAATTTTTTCATTTTGTAATGTTTTATAATGAATAAATTTTATGCATATAGAATCTATTTAATTTCATTTTTTTTATTTCCAGATATATGGTATAAATATTAATTCCTGAACATATTTTAAAATTTTTTTAATTTATAATCTATTTGTAAAATTAAAATGTCACTAGAATGGGGATAAAATGAAAAAATATTTGTCAAAAGTTCCACAATCTATAAATAAAACATTGTTTCAATTTGTAATAAATTTTCATATTAAATCAGATTTATGCATATAGAATTTATTTTACTTCATTTTTTTACTTCTAGATATATGATATTAAGATTAATTTCTAAATATATAATACGTATTAAAATAATATTTCAATACTTATTTAAAATCATTATAATAACAATTTATTGAATCACATAAATATGTTTTGGTTACGAGTGGATTTCGAGGATGTCTACACAATGGACAGTTAATATTACAATTCAGAATCTAAATTAACACTTAAATTATTAAGAAATAGATCTATTTTATGATATTTAAAAATCATTTGTTCGTATATTGCATTATCAATAATCGAAGAACCAAATCAACAGTATATATGTTTTAAATTGGGAATTATATTTTTTTTTAAATATTCAAAGTTCTGTAGCTTTTCTCTCAGTTCTATACTTAAGATAAGACAGAGCTCACCTTAAGATATTATCAAAAGACAAAACATAGTGCAACCTGAGTTAAATCAACCTGGTCGAACTCCAGTAATTCAAAATTACATGAAAGAACAAAATAAACCAATCAGAATATGGCAATTCTGAGATTTGAAAAAATTTGTGTGGATTTTACTCATCATTTGCAACAATGAATGTATTTATAAGTGAATCTTTACAAACCTTAGTTTTTGAGAAAAAAACAATTAAGTTGGAAATTTCACAAAACAATTTAAAAAATCACAATTAGGCCAGTCATTTTAGCTAAAAAATGGCTGATATTTGCAAAAAAATTTAACAGTAAACCGACTACACAATTATGTAAAGTAGGTTTGTGGGGGTAAAATATCCAAAATGGCCCCAACAGATGTTGTCCGTTTTTGTTTAAACAATGTTTAAACATTGAAAATTGACATTTTTTCTCTTTATCTGCAAATATTTCTGGAGCTAAAAATAAGATAAAATGTAGGTTTTTTGAAGAACTTTAAAATGAATTTTCAACCATTTTGATTGCATTTATAGTTTCCGAGAAAAATGCAAAAAACCACGAAAAAGGGTTAAATTAAAAAAAATTTATAACTTTTTTAATTTAATGATTTAAGAATTGGGCTTGTGTCAATAAATAGTTCTTAATGTGCACAATAAGAATGCGCAAGCAGAATCCTGTAGGACTTATAGTTTTTCCATACTAACATTTATAAGTTATAAACAATTAATTTTTAGTAGGCCACTCTATCTCACATGATTAACTTTTTACAATGTTCAACATCGATTCTAAAAGTTTAGATATCCCTCTACAAAATGTATATTTCAGATTTTTGATTAAGTGATTAGAAAGTCCTTAAAAATTCACTTAAACATTGGATCTTTCGCTTGGGCGCATGAATTAATGTTAGTAGTGGGGGAAACTCATAACGAAGGGGAAATGTATAACGGGTAGTCTGCCTAGCATGCCTAGTTGTTTGGTTTCCCCCACTACTAACGTTAATTCATGCACAATTAAAAAGTTAATCGTGTGAGATAGAGTGGCCTACTGAAAATTAATTGTTTATAACTTATAAGTGTTATTATGGAAAAACTATAAGTCCTACAGGATTCTGCTTGCGTATGCTTATTGTGCACATTAAGAACTATTTATTGACACAAGCCCAATTCTTAAATCATTAAATTAAAAAAGTTATGAATTTTTTTAAATTTAACCCTTTTTCGTGGTTTTTTGCATTTTTCTCGGAAACTATAAATGCAATCAAAATGGTTAAAAATTCATTTTAAAGTTCTTCAAAAAACCTACATTTCATCTTATTGGACCAATATGATAACTTTTATAGCTCCAGAAATATTTGCAGATAAAGAGAAAAAATGTCAATTTTCAATGTTTAAACATTGTTTAAACAAAAACGGACAACATCTGTTGGGGCCATTTTGGATATTTTACTCCCACAAACCTACTTTACATAATTGTGCAGTCGGTTTGCTGTTAAATTTTTTTACATGAAAAAATCTAATTTGACTGGACTAAATATTCTATTACTCATTGCTCTTAATCCCTTTGACCTATGCGTCTTTTTTTTTGTATATTTTGAGTATCGAATAGAGCCTCTTGATAAATTTTCAACTAATTCTATTTTTTTGTCATAAAATGTCTCATATATATATATATATATATATATATATATATATATATATATATATATATATATATATATATATATATATATATATATATATGAGACATTCCATGACAAAAAATAGAATTGGTTGAAAATTTGTCAATAGGTTCCATTCAATACCCAAAATATACAAAAAAAATTTCAGACGCATAGGTCAAAGGTATATATATATATATATATATATATGTTGTAACGTCACAACTTGTTATTAAGACGATAGCAAGTTTATGACGAACTTTTTAATTGTACCTTTAGTTACCTATTTGGTACAATATTAAGATACTCTCATTTATTGTTCATAAGTGAGGTTTTTTGTTTAATAAGCGAGTAAGCTGAGCTGAACCGTGCACCACAGAGACGTCTTGCTCTGTAAGCTCGGGTTCGTGTGCGCCAACTTACTCAAAATGTATTAATTTAGATGATTCTTCCTGAAAAGAAAAGGAGAAAGGAAATAAGGCATGTTGATTTCTGGACCTCATGCATCATCAACTACGCGAAACTATTACTTTAATTCACGCGCTTTTAAATTATTCTTGCAACGGCGAAAGAACTACAAGCTATGCTTTGCTAGTCTCACGCTTCTGCAAGAGTTTAATTAACAAGTGTGGTAAATTGAACGAATACACTCCACACTTAGTTACACTTTTTAATCACTCGCGATAATTAATCCATCACGATTTAATTATTTGTAAAGTGTTATTCGCTCACTCACAGTTAAGAAGCTGCTCTTTCGGCCAACTTCTTCACCATCATTTGTGAGCGAATAACACAAAGAAAAGGCACTGACTCGGCAATTACATTTTATTTAAATCTTTATTTCTGAAGAGATGACAAACAAGTGCGGAGCACAAGCTCTTCGTTAAGCAAGATGCTTCGCATTTTCGGCGCTTGCCGCTATATTCCTACACTGCCGCATCAGAGTAGGGATATTATACATAAGAAAGTATACGCGATACACTTAATAGTCGCTTGGCTGTCGAAATTATGGGCGTAGCTGCGCGCTTGTGAACGCGCATTCGGGTCTTTTCTATATCCCCTCTCATTGCGCTGATCAACGCGATGCTTCTTTCTCCACGAGAATCATGTTTAAGAGGTCTCAATTCCCCCCAAATGAAATGACTTTTCTACAAAATGCATTTCATTTCCAATTAAAATCTTATCTTTTTGATTCTCGTTTCAAGAGAAAAGCATTGTGTTGAAATTCTTTTTATCTTTAACTTATTAATATTTTCCCTTTTAATCTTACACATACTTTCATTTTATACATTTTATTTTAATAACTTAAAATATTCTAATTTCGATAATTTTTATTTTAATATAATGTGCAAAATTTTACGTGATACAGTATGTGCCCCCCAAATAAAATTCTTCGCTCATACTTGTGATGCTTAATGTGTTTAGATTTTACTTCATTTTATATACTTAGAATGCAAGTGATGTGCGAAAAATTTTATTTCTAACATCACAGACAATTTGTACATTAGCGCTTTTAAACTTTTCTACTATTTACATAATTCTATTTTAAGGTTTTTTCTTTTACAATTATAATATTTATTTTTAATCATTTCTATAACATACCTTTTAACAAATTTCTGCCTTTTCACATCAAAATTTGGTTCTGGATCTGCCAGATCTTCGGAGTTTGATGGTACACCCATTCGTTGCAGTCTTTGTGTGTATAACGTGTTTTCTTCACAATATGTTAAAACTAGTTTTCTTTTTTCTTCATTATAACACATTGAATACACTTCTCTATCTATTTTCGGTTTTATTGTTACTAGTTCAACCGTGTCTTGTATTGCGTCCAGTCTCATCTTTTTTTGTGATGCTTCTGATCCTTCTGTGTATGTTTCCGTTGTTGCTATTTTTGATTTATTCCTTGCTTGTGTTGCTGTTCCTGCTTGTGCCATTTTAAATCTGTTTAGTGTTGAGATCCATGTTTCTGATGCTTCTATTTTATCCTCGTAATTAATACTTCTGTTAAGTGACTCGTCCCATATAATGTGTAATCTATTGTTTTTTAATAATTCTTCGTTTACTTGCGTCTCTACATGTCTGGCTTTTACATACAAATCTGGGCTCGTTGCTACATGCCTGAATTTCTTAGGATGAGTTTTGAAGTTGATTTTCTTTCTATATGAATATGGCTGTACTTTGTACATTTTGCTCTTTTCGATGAACTTTATATTAGATAAATTAAATTATAATTTAATATTAAAGATGAACTATCAATTAGGGTATTTTTTCTTTTTAAATTAACAATGCTCTGCTCTTTTATTCACTACACTTATTTCAAACTACTTGATTTCTTACTGATACTGATTTAATTTTAATTTTTGAATTTTATTAACTAATATTTCTTGGAATTTTAGTATAACTTTGTCTTTCGACTGTTATTCCGTGTCTGCGATGGTCTTTGTTTTTATTTATGATGATACCTCGTATTTCATCATACGTTGCTATTAACTGTTTGTGTGTGTTGTTATATATCATATTTGTATTAGTTTTCACTCTTATTTTTACTTTATATAGATTTTAATTTTCAAAAAATGGCTTGAGGTTGTCCAAATGGAATTTTCCCCTCTCTTCATTTTTCTCATTTATTAGCAAATATGTATCATTTGCTATTTTATTTTTTACAGTATATGGCCCTTCATAAATTTGGAAAAACTTTGTGATTTTGTTATTTTCAGTGTCAGAAACATTTAACGCTTTTATTAACACTTTATCGTTTATTTTAAATTCGTGCTGACTTTTATTTTGATTTTGTTTGTTTGCACGTTTTTTCCTTTCTTTATGCATATTTTCTTTTGCTAAATATATTTTTCTTTCATAGCTAACATTTGATTTCTCAAAGTTAAAATATTTTTGCCAAAATCTTTCTGGATTTTTATTGAAATGTAACTCCAGTGGCGTAAACTTTGTGGTTTCATGGTACACTGAGTTCATTATTTCTTGTATTTTCGGTAAATAGGATGCCCAAGATTTATGTGAATCATTTAAAAACGTTCTAAAGAATCTTGCTAATTCTCTATGTATTCGTTCCACGATATTGCTCTGTAGGTGAAGAATAGATGAGAATAACATTTTTATATTTTCTTCTTTTAGTGTTTTTTCCCATTTATTTCCCGTGAATTGGGTACCATGGTCTGTAATTATAGACTCTGGTTTTCCATATTTTGGAAAGTAATCATTTAATAGTTTTTTTATCACTGTCGGTGCGTTTGCCTTTTTTATAGGGTACATGACCACGTATTTAGTGAATGTGTCAATTGTTGTTAATATATGTTTTACGCCCCCCGTTGACACTGGTAACGGGCCATAAAAGTCAATTGACAACATTTGATTTTTTCTTTCTACTAGAATCGGTGTTGTCTGTGGTTTATACTTCACAGTTAACCATTTAGTTTTTTGACAAATCTCACATGTCTTCAATATTGTGTGTCATTTTTCGGAGTTTTGGGGCATGGAAATTTTCCATTAACATTTTAAGAGTTTTCTTTGGACCTATGTGTCCATAAACTTCATGTGCATTCGTAATCATATCCTTTATCAAGTCTTCAGGTAGTATAATTTTGTTTCCTGTAGTTGACTTTTTTGTTAACATACCATCTATATGTTCGTATGTTTTTTGAATATTTTTATTGCTTTTCATTTTTTCTTTAATTTTCTTGCAATATGTGTCTTGTTGCTGAAGATTTTGTAATTTTGCTAGTTTTCTTTTTAATTCAT
Organism: Anastatus disparis; assembly: GCA_017163975.1. Classification (NCBI taxonomy): domain Eukaryota; kingdom Metazoa; phylum Arthropoda; class Insecta; order Hymenoptera; family Eupelmidae; genus Anastatus; species Anastatus disparis. The sequence continues at coordinate 54,540 of JAFFSR010000086.1, read as the reverse complement.
TTTTTATTTCGAATTTCTTTGCTATCGTGGCGATTACTATTTCGTCTTTTTTATAGTCTTTTTCTGTCGTATCTTGACGACTTAAGAAATCTGCCGCTTTATTTTTATGTCCTGGTATGGGCTCAGGATATATATTATAATCTTGAAGTGCCAAACTCCATCATTTGAGTTTTTCATTACTAAATTTGCACCTATTTAAAAACGTTATTGCTTGATGGTCCGTTTTAACGATTATTTTTGTGGAACCTTTTAAATATGTGTCTAGTTTTTTCAATGACCATACTATAGCTAACAACTCTTTTTCTGTTGTAAAATAGTTTATTTCGCTATCTTTTAGTGTTCTACTGATAAAGCAAACAATATTTTCATAATTGTTGTCATCTACTTGTGACAGTATGGCTGCGATTGCGTAGTCGCTCGCATCAGTGGTTAATATGAATGGCTTTGTTGTATCAACGAACTTTAAATTATATTTTCGTCAAACAAGCCTTTTATTTTCTCAAAAGCTTTTTGCTGTCTATCTGTCCATATATATGGAACATTCTTTCGCAACAAAGATATCAATGGTAATATTTCATTTGCATATCCTTTTGCGAATTTTGTGTAGAAGTTTACAAAGCCTAAAAAAGCTTGTAATTGCTTCTGATTTTTTGTTACTGAGAATTTTTTAATAGATCTTATTTTATCAGGATCTGGCGCAATGCCGTCAGCTGATATGAAATGACCTAAAAATTTTATTTTGTTTTTGCAAAAATTTGACTTTTGAAAATTAAAATTTATATTATGTTTTGCAGCTTTTTTGAATAATTCTTCTAGATGAAGCAAATGTTACTCAAATGTTGATGATCTAATATGTAGATCATCTGCGAATGCTAATAGGAAATCTTGCATATCATTTATTACTTCACCAAGACCCCTTAGTAATGCTGCGCTGCTAGTCTTAATTCCGAAAGCAGCTACGTTAAATTCATAGACTTTATTGTCTATTTTAAATGCGGTATATTTTTTACTGTTTTCTGTTAATTCAACTTGCCAATAACTTCTTGTCAAGTCGAGATTTCACATATATTTTCTTCTTTTGCACCTTAGAAATATCTCCTTGATTGATGGTGTTGCTTCATAATCATCAATTATTTTTTCATTTAACTTTCTTGCATCTGAGCATAATCGTACAGATCCATCTTTTTTCATGACTGTTACTATTGAGTTTATATATGGGCTTTTTAATTTTCTAATGATTCCCAATTTTAACATTTTATCTATTTCTTCTAGAACTTTTTGTCTATGATGTATTGGTATAGGGTATGGCTTAGAATAAAATGGTGTATCCTCTTTTGTTTTAATTTCGTGTTTATATGACAATAAACGACCTGGTGCATTACTAAATACTGTTCTATATAATAAGATTAACTTTACTAAGCTAGTCTCTTGTTCAGATGATATATTATCACCTTGTTTTATTTTTTCTGGCATAGCTGCGCGCTTGTGAACGCGCGTTCGGGTCTTTTCTATATCCCCTCTCATTGCGCTGATCAACGCGATGCTTCTCTCTCCACGAGAATCATGTTTAAGAGGTCTCAATATATATATATATATATATATATGTGGGAAATAGAATTAAATATCCAAATAATAAACTGGTAGACACTGAAGCAACTGTTAATGAAAAGGCTACACAACATGTTACTCGACAAGTCATTGCAATACATGAAAGGTGTCCCATTTTAAAGAAACCACCGAGATATTTTCGACAGTTCACGTTGTATAAAAAAACTATTCAGACGAAAATTATTCGGGACAATGGGGGCTATCTTCCTATGAAATCAGTTTTGACTTCGAGATTTATTTTGAAGGTCATTTAGAGGTCAAAGTGATTTTTTAAATTGGAACTCCCATTTTTGATCCTGGATTCGGAAAGAGCAAGAAATTCTACGTTCAGAAAAGGTATGTGTGGGGTGCGGTTGACCCCTCCAAGGTCATGTAGGGGTCAAATTTATTATTTTCTTCATCTATGCACACAAAGAATCTGGCAAGGGTGAGGTTAATAATAATAATAACAATAACCCAATAACCCAAAATCCTAATAACCTAATAACCCAAGAACCCAATAACCTAAATAACCAAAACCCAATAAACTAATAACCAAAATAAATAAAAAAGGTCTACTATTTTCTTCAAAATACCTAATTTTTTTATTTTGGATTCGGAAAGAAAGTTCAACAAAATTGTCTTGAGTTGTAGGTAATAATAGGGGTCAAACAACAGTAAAATTGAGTTTGAACTCCATTTTGATTTTCAAAGCCAAATTTATGTATTCGAAGCCTTCATGAGAAGAATCATTTTCCATCTTGTGGGAAAACAAATTATTTTTATTCTTTTTTCTGATGTGATTCCGGACAAGCCTACAAAGTTTCATCTAAATCGTTAAATAACACTTCTTTAGTATTATTTATGACAGAGGTGTCTCGTGAACCGCCCTTCTCAGGATTGTTCACGTGGAAATTTCTTAGAGTCTAGCGACTCAAAAGGACCAAATATGCCGGATTATTCGAGAAACAAAATTGTTGACATTCTGCTGTCTCTCGAGGCGTGTCAAGGCCAATATCGTGCTGCGGCAAGGTATTACTGCCAAAATTACCCAGGGAGGCTTCATTACCCGGACCACGTGAGAATCTGAATCGTTGAGCGAAGAAAGAGATGTCGACCACGAATACGCAGAAATCGTCGTCGTATTATGATACAGAACAACGATGATCCACGAATTCTCATCGTTTTGACAATAGTTGATTTGGATCATCATATCTCTTTGCGTGACATTGAGAGACGTACTCGAATCCCAAGATCAACAGCCAGTCGAATTTTGCGGCTTCACAGATTTCATCCGTATCACATAACTTTGACTCAAGCTTTGATGCTAGATGATCTCTGCCGCAGACTCGAATTCTGCAATTGGGCACAAGCAAGTATCCGTGAAAATCCTGAATTTTTTAGAAACGTAATGTTTCCGGACGAAGCTACATTTCATGGTAATGGGCAGCTCAATCGCCATAATAGTCATTATTGGTCTATCCAGAACCCTCATTGGGTACGTCATGTTGATAATCACTATAGATGTAGTCTCGTAGTTTGGTGCGGTATAATAAATGGTTATCTTATAGGACCTTATTTTTTCGATGGAGATGTCAACGGTGCAGCATATCTTGATTTCCTGCAGAATAAATTACCAGAATTATTGAAAGATGTGGACTTGGAAACAAGACGTCGATTATGGCTACAACATGATGGTGCACCGTGTCATTGCTGACTAATGGTTCGTCACTTCTTGAACCAACGATACCGAAAACGATGGATAGGCATTCGTAGTAACATTACTGAGTGGTGCCCAAGATCATCAGATCTGACAAGTCCGGATTCCTTTTTATGGGGCGACTTGAAAAATGTTGTTTATGCACAGCAACCAACAACACGGCAAGATATGATGCAACGCATCACACTAGCTTGTAGAGTTATTCCGCGTCACGTTTTGTTGTCCACAGTTGAAAACTTTGAACGATGAATTTAACATTGCATAAATTTAAACGGGGCTATTTTTGAACATCTTATGAAATAAATGTTTGCATTCCCACCTTGTCTTAATTGGCTGGATAATCAATTCCTTGCCTTTATTGTCTGGGTAGCCATCGTCTTGCCTTGATCGGCTAGGCGTTCTCACCTTGCCTTAATTGGCTGGGTAATTAATTCCTTGCCTTCATTGGCTGGGTAATCGATACCTTGCCTCCCTCTTTGTCTAGATTAGTTAGATTGATTTACGTACCTAATTGTAGTATGAACACACGTAATGAGCAAATGTTCAGATGAACGGACTTTTATTTATTTGGGTTATTGGGTTTTGATTATTCGGGTTATCGGGTTATTGGGGTTTTGGGTTATTGGGTTATTGTTATTATTATTATTATTATTAACCTCACCCTTGCCCGATCATTTCTGTGCATAGATAAAGAAAATAATAAATTTGACCCCTACATGACCTTGAAGGGGTCAACCGCATCCGAACACATAATACCTTAAATAAACGTAGAATTTCTTGCTCTTTCCGAAACTGGGATCAAAAATAAGGGTTCCAATCCAAAAAATCACTTTGACCTTCAAATGACCTTGAAAATAAATTTCAAGGTCAAAACTGATTTCATAGAAAGATAGCCCCCATTGTCCCGAATAATTTTCGTCTGAACAATTTTTTTATACAACGCCAACTGTCGAAAATATCTCGGTGGTTTCTTTGACATGGGACACCCTGTATATTGAAGGATTAACGAACACAATTAGACATAAGTTAAAGCCTTATAGTATTCATGTTATAACTAAGTTGGATAATAAATTGAATTATTTTATTAAGAGAGGTAAAGATGAAATCAATATTGAAGAACAGAATGATTTGATATACAAGATGAATTATAAGAATTGTGACGCAAGTTATATAGGACAAACTCAGAGAACACTTACAACTAGATCAGCGGAACATCGGAAAAATATAGATGAACCATAGGATAAACGTAATGTTATTTCGATGCATAGAGTAAATCATAATATGGCACATGATATGAGTTGGAAGAATATTAAGGTTTTGGATAGGGAGAAGAAATAATTTAAACATTGAATCTCGGAAATGTTACATATAAGGAATACACATGGAACTTTGAATTCACAACAAGACACTGAAAAATTAAGCAATATATACATACATATGTATATATATATATATATATATATATATATATATATATATATATATATATATAATACGATTAAAGTTTGAATTTTGTAATTAACAATTTTTTATCTTAATTTAAATTGTCATTCATGTGAACATATATACATATATAGATATATATAGATTTAATTTTATTAATGTTAAAGTTCTTCATCATTAGTTTCCATGTTATGGCGCCTTATGCGCAAGCATTTAGTTCTTTCTAGTAAATTATCGTTCTTGTCAGGGACATTGAAAATCTAAGCTTGTTACATACGCAAAGGTGTATACTTACGAGGGGAGTGGATTACTTTCGGGTCACCACTTAAATTTTGGGAATGTTTTCTAGATGCAGAAATATGAAGAAAGCCGAAATTTTAGAGGCCAACGCTCAATATTTTCCTAGTTACAGGCAATCGAAGAAAATCACTAAGATAATTACTAGATTTTCAAACGCTTAGAGCTCCCCAGTATTGTCAGCTGGAAACTTAATTATTTATAGTAAACAAAATTGTTTATAACGATTCCTATTTCCAGATATATTTGACCTGAAAATTTAACTTAAAATTTTAGTATAGTGCCATACGAATAAGAAAAGATTAATAACAAAAGATGTAACTTGTTAAAGTAATCGTGTATATATAAATAGAACATTCTATTCCTATAACATGTATAAAAATGATTATTCTATTTAAAGATATAAATTAAAATATAAAAGATTAGCTTTTTCAATCAATGAATAATAAAATTAACTTTAAAAAATAGTTTTTTGGAATGTAAAGGAAATAGAATGTTTCTTTTACTAATTTATTAATCTTAATTAAATGTTTCTTTTGCAAATATATAAAATAAATGTTATGGAACATTCTATTTCCTGATATATAATTCTTTAGTGAGAAATAGAACTTCATAGAAGGTTTATGAAATAATATAAAAGAGTGTGAATCCAAGCAAGCTCTCTCATTCTCTTTTAGATGTTCGACCATGTAACATCTAACATGGATTCTATATTCATTCGATCTTATACTGTCAGAAGTGTAAGTACTATGTAACTTTTAAATTTTTGTAAAATATATATTTTCTTAATTTTTTAATAAAAAGATTAAGTATTTCAAATTTAAATGAGACTGTATTCAAAAATTTATTGAGAAGAATCCGAGATAAAAGAGAAATATAACTCATCTCATCTCATTTATCATTTTTCATAGAGATAATTAAGAAATTAATTATCGCAAATTGAAGAGTATTGCACTTAGATATGTCGTCGATAATAATTTCTTTATTCATTTTGCATTAAATAGAAGTGTTATTCATCGCACATCTAAGAGTATTGCACTCATAGATGTCGTCGATTTAAATACTTTTCTACATACCTCATAATAATAAAAAAGTTTATTATCGCACTCTCTAGAGTATTGCACTCAATGGAGTCGTCGATAATAACTTTCACATTACCCTCTCCTCCACACGTAAAGAAAATTATAAACTATCGCATCTCCAAGAGTATTGCACTGGAGGAGATCGTCGGTGAATGTAATTTTTTTTATAATATTGCTGTATGCACCTTGTATATGCATGTAATAGATTAAATTAATAAAGTAAATTTAAATGCGGTAATTAAAATATTACCTGGCGACCTTGAATGAAGTCAAGCCCGCTTCAAAGTTTTGCAGATAATGGATCTGTTGTTCCTTGTAATCCTTACTGACATTAACAGCATATTTTGAGTTAAATAGAGAAGATTTAATAGAATGTCCTTAAGGATGTTCAATGGTGTCATGCGGGGAGGTGAAGAGTCAGAGGGGTACCCTATGCTTTAACATAGGAAAGAAGGATCGCTGCCAACTTAAAGTAATGAAATATTTTTCAACAAAAAGTTCTTTGAATGGCACTTAGAGATGGAATATATTATTCAAATTACATTTAAACGTTTTTATTTAATAAATAAAACAATGGCACTTAGAGATGGAATATATTATTCAAATTACATTTAAACGTTTTTATTTAATAAAATTTTAAAATGTTATTTAATTTATTATAAATTAATTTAAGTTTGGTAATATGTTGAATGAAATTCGGCGACGCAGCGCTTCTATTTGTAGGTTAAGTTTAGCAGAAAAATATTATCTTGCAATTCAAAACTTATGTTATATATACGCTACGTTGTCAAATCTCTTACGTAGCAGTAGCGGGTTTTCAAAAATTAACTCTTACTTTAATTTTAACTCTGGAAATCTCTGTCAATTTTCCTGAAAGGTATATAAAAAACTATAAGAAATGAATCCTTAGATAATGTACTTTCATAATATCTAAATTTTAATTTGATCTATTAACTTTTATGACAGAAATTTATATAAAACGCAATCGATTCTAAGATCGCCCATAAGAGCCCATGTTATTTTTTGTATTTTTAACATTAACTTTCTCAAAAAAACATGCGGAATGAAATATGGAAAAAAATTGAGGTACTTTAATTTAATATAATAAATTATATTTCAAAATTTCAAAGCATTCTGTTAACTTTTACGTGACCATTGAACATCCTTAAGCACTTTCTGATTTATCCGCTTTTATTTGCGTTTTTCATAATTCTATAAATGCACGAGCTTTACATGAAAAATATGAAGATAAGTTTTACCATCCTAAATACGAAAAAAATGCAGGCAAAATATTAGCATTATATATTATTCAAAATAATTTACATGTCAATCGATTTTCTTGAAACGATTTAATTTACCCAACATAAGCACATATATAGAAGAAGATAATTATAAAAGAATCTTTAATTATAATAATAATATTTTAAATGAATTAGAAACGGAAATAAATTCTTTAAGAGAGAAACAAAGGCAAATATTCGACTCTACTATAAAAAGTAATGAAAAATGTATTTTTATAGATGGACCAGGTGGAAGTGGAAAAAGTTATTTACTTAACGTTTTAATAGCTTATTTCAAATATCATATTATACGTTATTTATGTGTGGCTTGGACAGGTATAGCAGTGAATTCAATGATCGATGGAAAAGCAGTGCACACCATATTTAAACAACCGTTAAATACAACAGATTGTACAATATGTAATGTTAAGCCTAAAAATTAAAGGAAACAAATAATGATTTCGGATAAAAATCCATGATATCGAAATTTGCTTTTGAGGCAGTCGATCGTCTTTTTCAAGATTAATGCGATGTAAAACTGTAAAACTAGCGGTAAAACTGTAATTTATCAGAAAATTTCAGGTAAAGATTACCAATCGTTCAACATAGAAGCCGTATGAACATTATCAAAAATTCAAAAAAAGGTTAAATTTAGTTTATTATGGTAAAATTTTATGCGTACGAAGTTAAATGAAAACCTATGAGTTTCAGATAATGGTGATGATTTTTATCAATGGTTATTAGATACCAGAGAAAGAAAACTTCGTAATCTTTTTAAAAATAATAATGAACTAACAAGGAGAGTGTTTCACCTTCGGGTCACCGTTTTTGCTCAAATTTTGGGAATGTTTTCTGGGTGCAGAAATATAAAGAAAGCCAAAATTTTAGAGGCCAACGCTCAATATTTCCCTATTTATAGGCCATCGAAGAAAATCACTAAAAAAGTTACTAGATTTTCAAACGCTCATAGTTTCTCAGAATTATTAGCTAGAAGCTTAAACCTTTTTTTAAGTGAAAGCTGAGCTCAAATCCTTCCGAAATAGTAGTTATAGCATATCAAAATATTATTTTTTCCCAAAGTTATAGCATAATAAAGATTGAACCCAATTTTAGCTTTTATTATAAATTAATGTTTTAAACAAAAAATTCAGGTCCAATCTTTATTACGCTCTAGCTTTGGGAAAAAATAATATTTTGAGATGGTATAGGTGCTATTTCGAAAGGATTTGAGCTCAGCTTTCACTTAAAAAAAGGTTTAAGCTTCTAGCAAATAATTCTGAGAAACTATGAGCGTTTGAAAATCTAGTAACTTTTTTAGTGATTTTCTTCGATGGCCTATAACTAGGGAAATATTGAGCGTTGGCCTCTAAAATTTTGGCTTTTTTCATATTTCTGCATCCAGAAAACATTCCCAAAATTTGAGTAAAAACGACGACCCGAAGGTGAAACACTCTCCTTGTAAGTGATATACCAGAAAATCTTATGATTGGTGAAAATCTTGTCAAAGAAATATTTGGAAATTCAATGAAAATAAAAAAATACTAATTTAACAGAGCCAGTTATTTAAATCAATAACGGACTGATTCCATTCAGATTCATGCAGGCCGTCACTAATCGATTTTTTTTTCTCTTTCAAGTGATAAAAATACCTCCTTATATGCATATGAAGATAAACCTCATAGAATTACCTCATAGAATGCTCAAAAATACGTTTTTTTCGCCACAGCGTATTTAGTGTTGGGTGTAAAAACCTTTTCAGACGTTTTTTTTATAAAAATGTGCGGAATTTAGTCTGATTTTAAAAACCGTTTTAATTTTTGCGATTTGAGTTGATCTCTCTGAGTTGTTCATAAAAAATCGAACAAAGCGACTTTTTTCAAATGCGGTTTCCTCAAAAATTTTTTTTATATTTTTATATGGTTTTACACATGAAAAATACTAACTTTCACGATAGTTACGGATATGCGATTTCGCCTTATTTTTTTTAGCAGATTTAAAAACGTTTTTTTTTACATTTTTCTTTTTAAAGCATTTATACCATGGCGCATTATGCCATTTTTCCAACTATTACGACTTCTTACAATTAGTTTATACTCTTATTTATTAACTTATCAAAAATATTTACAAAAATCTTTTAAATAAACCTTTGATCAAATTTTTTTATCAATTAGAACCAAAGTTATGACGATTTTAAGTTTAAAAAAAACGTTAAAATCAAATAAAAACTGATATTTAGATTAAAGAATACATCAGTTATTCTTTTTTTTTGGATTTAGTTAAAATAAAAATTTTATTTTTGTTATTTAGTAAAATTTTTAATTTGTAAATGGGTAAATTTTTTATAAAGACATTTTAAATGATTACAAAATTTAAAAAAAAATTAACGAATAGAAACTAATGAATTTACAACCAATTCAAACAAAAAATAGTCCACATTAACATAAAATGTTTTAATTTACTTCTTGCCACTTATGTCTCGAAGTTCTAACAGTGAAGGTTTAGTTTTGTTCACTCTTCCAGCAGTGATTTTTTCGGATACTTTTAATTTCTTTTGCATTTATAAATCATTCTATTTTTTTTTGTTTGCTGTAAAAACTTCTAGCTCATCCGTGCGGATAACAAGAATGTTAATGGGAGGAGTATATTTTGACACATAAGTGGCGAAATCTTCAGCATTTCTAATAAAATCAGCACTTTTCTTGGAGAGATTATGTGTAGTAGCATAATGCTTGACTCAGCTCCAATGCCGTCACAAGCGCCTTCACCATGATATATTGCAGAAAAAAGCCATTTTCTGCTTATTTTTGAGTTTTAAAGTTCATAAAACTGATTTCTGTTTTTGAAACAACTTGCAGCTCCATAAAAAATGATTATGATTTTATTAAGCTCTTGCAAAATGTGTTTTTCTTTTAAGATGTTGATAATTAAATTCATAGCTATTAGGGCATGAGACGAATTATGTTTAATATCATCAGAGACGATGACATAACTGACTGTCTCATCATTTCCAAAATAGCATACTGATGTGAATATTGATAATTAGTTTTTACTTCAATGGTAGCTTTGAATTTTATTTTGAAGTAGGACTATCCAATTTTCTGCACAATCAATGTGAATAACTAATTAGGGTTGACTTTTTTCTGCTAATAGTTTAACTTCTTGAATTGCAACACGTTGAATTTCTTTCACCACTTTATCAGTACTTACAGTGAGAGCGTGCTTTCTTAAGGGGATGTAAAACGGACACTACACCTGTAATCATGAATTTGGCCTATCTTTTCATTTTATTGCAAAACTTGAGGAAATGAAATGCTTTAGCTTGTAGTATTTACCACGAAGATTATTCAGTTAAATTTTAAAATAAATTTAATCATTAGTTTTTCAGAATTTTAGATTTATTGTACAAAATCTAAAAATCTTACATACTACAAGCTAAAGCATTTCTTTTCCTCAAGTTTTGCAATAAAATCAAAAGATAGGCCAAATTTATGAGTACAGGTGTAGTGTCCGTTTTACATCCCCTTAACTCAATTGAAAAATTTTTTATTGGGCTAGTCTTATTCAGTAAATCTGATTTTCCCCAAATACCGTAAGTTATTTCTTCATATAAATCTTCTTCTGTCAAAGAAATCACTTTTAAATCAATTCTATCTCCAATTGGGCATTCTTTACATTCTCTTAGTATACATTTCATATCATCTTTTGAACAAAAAAGTGAAGAATATATTTTCAATTCCAGATCTGCAATGTTGTTTATTCTATTTTTATATTCATTCAAAGCATCTAACATAAGTTTCAGGTTCTCGCAATAAATGTAAAGACCCGAATCGTTGTGCGGATGTGGTATAAGTTACTTTGGTCTTACGGCATAGAATACTGATTTACCGATTTTCGTTTTAATTTCAGGATTTTCTTTTGCAAATAATTTATATATTTCTTCTATGCTTCGCATAAGAAAGTGTTTAACATTAAGATTACAACGTGACCTTGATAGGATAGATAAATGGATGACAAAAAATGGTCTAAAGTTTAATGTCTGTAAATGTAAAGCTTTAGCTTTCTCTATTTCTAATGTGCATGATTGATCTTTTTATTTGGATGGAATGAAGCTTGATAATGTCGAGTTTAGTAAGGACCTCGGAGTAATCTTTCAGAGAAACCTCTCATTTGATATGCACATTGATAGAGTCATTAGTAAGGCTAGAAGAATGCTATTTCTTATTAAAAGGAAATGTATTGATTTTACTAGACCAAAGACATGTATAAAATTTTATAATATACATGTTAAGTCAGTTCTTGTGTACTGTTCAATTGTGTGGGCACCATACAAACAGAAATACATTTATGAGTTGGAAAAGGTGCAAGACAATTTCTTACGTTTTTTATCATTTAAAACTGTTAATGGTATGGATCGGTTCAATCATGATTATACAAACATTAGAAAGGAAGCTGGACTACCAACATTAGAGTGCTCAAGATTGCATGCTGATTTGTTGTTTCTATATAAGATAATAAACGGCTACACTGATTGTGATTTACTTACAGTTTGAACTTTTATAAACCTTTAGTGAATATTAGAAATTCCAAAAATATCATTTTTTATAATAATTCATTAGATTATTCTATTGATAAGTTCTATATTTTGAACAGACTGTGTAAATTGGCTAATATTAATTCACGATATTGTAATTTTGAATGTAACTCGATCTCTTTATTTAAAAGCAATATTAGATCAGGGATTATGCATTGAGTTAATTGATTTGAGTAAAATGTATACATTTTTCTTTTTTAGAATAATCGTTTTTATTTCTTTATTTTCTTCTTCTTAAGCTTGTAAAGCCATGTTTTCTTTTCTTTGTATTTATAAATGTTTATGCAAAGTTAATTGCGCACATGGAATATGTATATATGTTTAAAAGGGAGTTTTTTCCGTTAGTGAAAATAAAATAAAATAAAAATAAAAGTTAAATAAACTTTTTTAGACTTTATACTATTTTCTTTAACAGATATTGTGTCACTTTTATATGCACTTCGACGCGAACAATTGAAATCATCGTTCAAATAATAATCTCTTACTTTCGTTATAATTTTACTATCCAAAGAATGCCCACAATAGTTTTCAGACTTTTTATGAATATTTTTATTACTTACCAATAATCTAGCTTGATCAATCATATAAACAGTTACATTTGGTTAAACTGACAATAAATGATTTTTGGAAATGTTGTTTGGTATAAGGCTGATTCCATTCAGATTGATGCAGGCCGTCACTGATCGATTTTTTTTTCCTTCTAAGTAATGAAAATACCTTTTATTATGTATATAAAGATAAAATTTACCTCATAGAACGCTCAAAAAAAATTTTTTTTTCACTACAGCAATTCTAGTGTTGGATGTAAAAACGAAAATTCAAAAATTGAAAATGAACCTCTACTTTTAAATGACTATAGCTCCGTCAATTTTTAACCTTTTTGGGCGTTCTTTTAACGAAAGTGTGCAGAATTTTGTCTAGTTTAAAATGCGATCTCGATTTTTGTAATACAATTTGATCTTACTGAGTTATTTACGAAAAACAGAAAAAAGCGATTTTTTTCAAACACGATTTTCTCAAAAACTATATTTTTTTTTTTTTAATTTTTATATGATTTTATACATAAAAAATACTAACTTTTAGGGTAGGTGAGTATATGCGATTTTGCCTTATTTTTTTTAACAGATTTTTAAACGTTTTTTTTTATATTTTCGATTTTAAAACATTGATACTATGGCGCATTGTACTATTTTTCCAACTTTACGTGTTCTTACAACTATTTTTATGCTTTTATTTATTAATATATCAAAAATATCAACAATAATCTTTAAAATAAACCCTGGATCGAATATTTTGATCAATTAGAACCAAAGTTATGACGATTTAAAGTTTAAAAAAAAATGCTGAAACTTTAAATAAATATGATATTTACATTGAGGAAACGCAATTTTCGTTAAAGATTAAAATCTGAAGATATAAATTTTTTAATCTAAAAAAAAAGTTATTTTGATGAAAGAATATATAACCATTTATCCTCTTTTTATATTACATTATTATAATAAAAATTTTTTTTGTTGAAGAATATAATTTTTTTATCAGTTTGAAATTGGCGCCTAGAATTTGAATTTATTATGTAGAAAGTTGACGCATGTCACTACTAGGTGGCAATGATTCGTTCTTTGCATTCTCATCAACGACTTGACGCGTTTAAAAATATAAGAAAAGAAAGATAAAAAATAAAGTTGTTTAAGAAAAATTATTTTTTTCGATCTGTCATTGAACAGAATATCAATAATGGCATAACTGATTGTTAAAATGAAGTGCAAGGATTTAAAAGAAAGGCACAAAAAAGTTGTTTATGATTGCTCCAAAAGTCCGCTTAGAGAAATAGGTGATCTAACGGAGTCTTTGAAGCGCTTGTATCCAAATACTTCTTTCTCTAGAGAAGATAAAGTATGCCCTTCGTGTTACAAAATATTATTAGATGAAGTGAAAAATGCGCCTATTTTATCGACTTCAAGCAGTCAACAATCTTCGGATGATTTTATTCATAGTGAGGCTGTGGTAGAACAGCTCAACGAGACTTCAAGTAATTTGAAATTAAACATTTCACCAATTAAAATGCCTCAAAATATCAATATCAAGATGCGAGAATCTTATGCTCTCCGAAAAAAAAACAAATAAACGATGAATTTGATTCACAAATAGCAAGTAAAATGATGAAAGTCTACGATATAACGGATTTGCCCGCATTGAATGAAAATAATGAATGTAAAACAAATGATAAATGGCTTGAGAATATTAAAATTGCATTAGATAATTGTTCAAATTTTATTGAGAAAGTGCGATTGTTGAGTATTATACCAAGTGATATTTCCAAGGATTATTTATTATAAGTTTTACCAAATGTAACTATTTATATGATTGATCAAGCACGATCATTGGTAAATAATAAAAAAATTTACAAGCAGTCTGAGAACTATTGTGGCCATTCTTTGGATAGTGAAATTGTAATGAAAGTGAAGGATTATTATCTGAACGATGATTTTAATTGTTCTCGTCAAAGTGCAAACAAAAGCGACACAGTATCTATCAAAGAAAATGGTATAAAAACTAAAAAAGTCAAACGCTTTCTTACGCGAAGTATAAAAGAAATATATCAATTATTCAATGACGAAAATCCTGAAATGAAAACAAAAATTGGTAAATCAACATTCTACGCTTTAAGACCGAAGTGGGTTATACCACATTCACCCACCGATTCGTGTCTTTGCGTTTACTGCGAGAATCTTAAACTTATGTTAGATGCTTTGAATAATTATAAAAAAGAGAATAAACAAGACATTGCAGATTTGGAATTGAAAATATGTTTTTCACTTTTTTGTTCAAAAGATGATATGAAATGTGCACTAAGAGAATGTAAAGAATGTCCCATTCGAGATTCTATTGATTTACAAGTAATTTCTTTGACAGAAGAAGATTTATATGAAGAAATAATTTATGGTGTTTGGGAAAAATCAAATTTACTGAATAAAACTAGCACAATTGAAAATTTCTTAAAAGAGTTAAGAGAGCGCGCTCTCACTGTAAGAGCTCATAACTTGGTCAAAGAAATTCAACGTATAGCAATTAAAGAGGTTAAACTTTTAGCGAAAAATAATGACTTCCAATTAGTTATTCGTGTCGATTTTGTAGAAAATTGGACAATTCTGCTTCAAAACGAAATTCAAAGCTATCATTGGAGTAAAAACCAAATATCAATATTTACGTCGGTATGCTATTTTGGAAATGATAAAACAGTCAGTTATGTCACCGTCTCTGACGATATTAAACATGATTCGTCTCATGCGCTAATGGCTATAAATTTAAGTATTGATAACTTAAAACAAAAACATATTGCGCAAGATCTTGATGAAATCATAACCATTTTCGATGGAGCTGCCAGTCATTTTAAAAATAGATATCAATTCTATGAGCTTCAAAACTCAAAAGTAAACAGAAAATGGCTTTTTTCTGCAACAGGTCATGGTAAAGGCGCTTGTGACGGTATTGGTGGTTTAGTTAAACATTATACTACCATGCATAATCTGTCCAAGAAGAGTGCAGATTTTATTAGGAACGCTGAAAATTTCGCCACTCACGTATCAAAATATACTCCGTCGATTAACATTCTTGTTATCCGCAAGGATGAGTTAGAAGTTTTTCGACTGACAAAAAAAATGGAATGGTTAGGAAATGCAAAAGAAATTAAAGGTATTTAAAAGATTCACTGTTGGAGAAGTGAACGAAACCAAATCTACACTGCCAAAACTTCGAGGCATGAGTGGCAAGAAGCAAATTGAAAGGTTTTATTCATATTCGGATTATTTTATTCACATTAGTTCTCAATTCATTAGTGTTCTTTCTCAATTGTATCGCATATTATTTGTTCATTGAATATGACCAAATAATATATTTTAGTATTTAAAAAACTCACCTTTCTAAAATTCAAATTCAAAATTCAAAATTCAAAATTCAAAATTTAAAATTCAAAATTTAAATTCGAAATTCAAAATTCAAAGTAAATATATTTATTTAAAGTTTTAGCATTTTTTTTAAAACTTTAAATCGTCATAACTTTGGTTCTGATTGATCAAAATATTCGATCCGGGGTTTATTTTAAAGATTATTGTTGATATTCTTGATATATTAATAAATAAAAGCATAATAATAATTGTAAGAACACGTAAAGTTGGAACAATATTGCAATGCACCATGGTATCAATGTTTTAAAATCGAAAATATAAAAAAAAACGTTTAAAAATCTGTTAAAAAAAATAAGGCAAAATCGCATATCCTCACCTACCCTAAAAGTTAGTATTTTTTATAAATAAAATCATATAAAATTAAAAAAAAAAAAAAAAATATATAGTTTTTGAAAAAATCGTGTTCGAAAAAAATCGCTTTTTTCGGTTTTTCGTAAATAACTCAGTGAGATCAAATTGTATTACAAAAATCGAGTGAAAAAAAAAAATTTTTTTGAGCGTTCTACGAGGTAAATTTTATCTTTATATACATAATAGAAGGTATTTTTATTACTTAGAAAAAAAAAAAAATTCGATCAGTGACGGCCTGCATGAATCTGAATGGAATCAGCCATAAGACTTAATAACCGCACTTTCTCAAGAAAATTTGAACCTCTATCTAAAGCAGTTTTTATATTTCCGAGCTATTTATCACATGTTTAACATTCTTTATTTCATTTAATGTGGGCAAATCCGTTATATCGTAGACTTTCATAATTGTACTTGCTATTTGTAAATCAAATGCATCGTTCATTTGTTTTTTTTTTCGAAGAGCATGAAATTTTCTTATGTTTATATTGATACTTTGAGGCAATTTGATTCGTGAAATTATTGATTTCAAAATACTTCGAGTCTGATTGAACTGTTTTACCACAGCCTCACTATAAAAAACTTCTTGTAAAGAATATTGACTGCTTGAGGTAGATGAAATAGGTGTAATTCTTATATCGTCTGAAAATATTTAGTTACACGAAGGACATACCTTATCCTTCCTAGAAAAAGAAGTATTCGGATACAAGCGCTTCAAAGAATCCGTTAAATCACCTAATTTCTATAAACGGAGTAATCGTAAACAACTGTTTCGTGCCTTTCTTTGAAATCCTTGCACTTACTAGGAGAGTATCACAACTCTGGATCACGCATTTTGCTCAAACACCAGAATAAGTTTCCAAATGTCAAAATATAAAAGGAAACAGAATTTTAGACACCAACGCTCGATATTGCTCTAGTTATAGGCTATTAAAGAAAATCACTAAAAAAGTTACTAGATTTTTAAACGCATTTTGTTCCTTAGCATTGATAGCTAGAAGCTTAAAACTTCTTTTAAATGAAAGCTGAGCTCAAATGCTTTTGAATCAGTAGTTATAGCATGTCAAAATATTATTTTTTCCCAAAGTTGTAGCTAGATAAACATTAGACCTGATTTTTCTTTGTAAAACATTAATTAATAACAAAAGCTGAAATTGGGTCTAATGTTTATTACGTTATAACTTTGGAAAAAAATAATATTTTGACATGCTATAACTACTAATACACTTTTTTAGTGGAAAAAATTCCGACTGTCAGAAGATTAATGAGAATGCAAAAAGCAAATCATCGCCACCTAGCGATGGCATATGTCAACTCTCTACAAACTTAATTATAATCGTGAACGCAAAATTCAAACTGAACAAAAAATTTTTATTTTCATGGTATCAATGCTTCGAAATGGAAAATATAAAAAAATCTGTTAAAAATAAGGCAAAATTGCACATTCTCACGTACCCTAAAAAATAGTATTTTTTATATATAAAAACATATAAAAATTAAAAAAAAATATAGTTTTTGAGGAAATTGCAGTTGAAAAAAATTGCTTTTTTTGTTTTTTTTATGAATCAGTCAGAGAGATCAACTTGTATAGCAAAAATGAAAACAACAATTAAAACAAGACTAAATTCCACACATCTTCATTAAAAGAACGTCTAAAAGGGTAAAAAATTGACGGAACTTCAACAATTTGAAAATTAAAGTTCATTTTCAATTTTTAATTTTCATTTTTACTCCCAACACTAAATACGCTATAGCGGGGAAAACATATTTTCGAGCGTTCTACGAGGTGAATTTTATTTTTATATACATATTGAAAGGTATTTTTATCACTTAAAAGAAAAGAAAAAATTCGATCAGTGACGGCCTGCATGGATCTGAATGGAATCAGTGAACGATATATTAAATATAATGGAAGGTGAATATGTTTGATATTTAAGTATTGATGCAGCCGAAGATGATATAAAGAAAATTTAGATGTCATGTTGCCTGCAGAATTTTCAACTAACAAAGAAAGGTTCTCACCTCCGGGAAACGGATTTAGCTGAAACTGCGGGATAAAATTTTTTGATTAAAAAATTAACTCGTGTTTTTTCTTTTTGTCTAATGGGCCCTGGAGAATAAGATACAGACATTTTCTCAAAAATATAGTGAAAAGGAGCGCTTTTAAAAATTTGGATAGCTAAAAAATTAAAACTTTTACAGAAAAATGTATATGGAATTCTTCAGTGACAAAATTTTGATTTCAAATTTTATAATAATTAAGAGTTTAATCTGGAGTGAACTCATAAAATTTTATTCCATGTTAAATTTTTAAGACATAAAAAGCAGTCAAGGCCGAGAGTTTACACTCCTTATCGCTCAACGCAGCATATTCTCCCTCGCTCTCTCTCTCTCCGCTATACGTAGCTAAAAAAGTAGAGAGCCTGGAAAAGTAAAACTTCATGCGCAATGATAGAGGAGGAACGAAGAAGGAAGGAGTTTTTCTTTCTCTTACTGTTCCCACTCTTGACCGTAAAAGCTATTCGAAGTGCAACAGCATTGACGTGGTAGCTTGAAGAATTAAACGTGCGTGGACTTTGGCCAAGAGGCAGTGCGACGACGCTTAGGTTGCGGAGCCTAAGTGACTTTATATTTTATTCTAATAGCTATTTCTAACTTTAAACTTAGAAAAATGTTAACATTTTTTTAAAAATTTTATTTAAAGATTTAATCATTTTATTTTGCACATTTTTATTGCTAAAATATAAAACTGATAACAAGTTTATTTTCTTTCTTTCAATAACAACTTTAATGGTATTCTAATTTTATTGATTTTTGCGTGTTTTTACGGAATTTTGTCATTATTTGTCAAATATCAGAGATCCTTGGAAATTAAAGTGATAAACATTTTTCTTCATTTTTCTTGCTAAATTGAATTAACTTTCGTTGTTAAAACGTAACGACGCCGCGCAAATATAATAAGGTGAACTGTACTCGAACGAGTAGTCTGCAAAGCAACAGAAGGGAGCATAAGTCCGCCGCTCATTGTAATGCTGGCAATATTGCCCGTGCTGGCTAGCGGATCATAGAAAGTTTTCTGTACAGATAAGTGTTGATACTAATAAGATTAATAAATATATACGTATTTGATATGCAATAATCAATCATGTAAGTTAACGTAGCTTGAACAACAAATTTAAATTATAGTCTTATCTAAATGCATATAATCAACAAAATTTGAATAACTAAATATAAATTGCAAGCTGTTATGATAATCGGGTTCTTTTTACTAAAGAAACGCATATGATGTGCATGAGATTACAAAAATTACCGAAAGAGATAGCTGAAATGTAGTATTGAGAGAATAAATGAGGTGGCATTCGACTTCATTCTATTTAAGACCATTTATTTTTGATTTTATAGAAAAGATCTGTTCCTTTAACATGTTTAAATTTTTTTTTTAGGTTGGCATGCATTAGTTTAGTATGCAGCATAAGAGAAAAATACATATATAATTGATAAAATTTTGAATAATAAAATATTAAACTAAAATTTAACATTAAAAATTTTATTACATGAGTCTGTTTTGATAGAATAAATTTAAGTTTCAAATAAGAGAAATAGTGTTTTTATTTTAATTTATTTGGTTTTCTTTTATGCATGTATATTGTTGAATAAAAAATATAATGATGCAACAATACATGTCAAAAATTGTATGTACACAAAAATATTATTGTATGTGTTTGATTTTATACGTAAAGACAAATCTCTTTTTCTTTCATAACAACAAAAATGTCAAATCTCTGTTTTCTCTTATCGTGTCTTGTATTTTGAAGCCATAATAAAATTCAAGATTTAACTAAAAATGAGCAGGAATGGTTATTGTTAAGTTAGTTTTGATTTTTGCTATCCTATAAAAAAACATGCAGTATAACAACAAAATTTTATTATCATTATATTTAAAATTTTGAATATTATAGTAATACGCAGCAATAAGTTAATATTGAATTTGCGGTACCATTTTTTGTTTACAAAGAATATAACATAAAGGTATTGGGAACTCACACACTTGCGATGACCTCTCGCGGCAAGGCTGTGAAATAATCTAAAATACAACTTTGCGTTGAGTAGCATAGCAATTGGTCTTTAATTTTTATTTTTTAATTAAAAACTAATTAGAATGTAATAAAAAGAGTTCAAAATGCGTGAAAAAAATTCCAACTGAGATTATTGTGTAGTAAGGGGTCGTGAAATTTAAGCAGTCAAGAATTTAAATGTTAGTTTTAATCTCTTCCCGAGAATAAATCGAGGTTATGTAAACAAGCAGAATATATTTGACAACTCTTCGAAGATAGCTTTGTATGAAGCGTGGACAAGTAGACGTGCAAGCAATAAGCTATATGAAGTTAACCTCACCGTTGAATGTATATTTCTTATTAATTTCACATTTTATTTCGAATTGGGTCTAATAAACCATTTCTCCTTGTATAAATTTACGTTGTGCACGATTGGTGTTAGCGTATTTACAAATATTTTTCACGGTGATGATGTTTAGACTAAAAAACTAATGTCATTACATTTAAGCCCAGCTTGTACTGTGGAATTCTGTCGCCATGTTAGTATACTATATATATAGGTTACGCCTTCGTGTGAGTTTCCAATATAATAATAAAAATTAAAAATCATTATTGCATTGAATTCGCATTTTTTTTGGGTCAAAATATATAAATAAAGAAAAGACGGCCAGATTTTGCAGAGATTGAACCCCTTTGAAAAATCAGCCGTTACACTTGGCGCCCAACGTGGGGCCAACGGTAGGGTTTTTTGTTGTTAAAAATAAAGAACTTGCTGGTTTTGCAGAAGAAAAAATTGATTTGCAATACGAGCGGACCTGTAGAGGTTTGCCGTTGCGCACTGCAACTCGCCGGATGAGAAAAAAGTGCAATAGTGAAAAAAAGTGGAGTGAAAAAGTGTTTAAAATAAAAATATAAAAATAAAAATTTTGAAAATAAAACGGTCAGAAAATTCTAAAATTTTATATTATAAATAAGTAAAAGCGGTAAATTGAAAGAAAATTTTTTTTAATTAAAAACCATCAATATGAAAAAGTACAAGTTGTAGTACAGCGACGAGAGTTAATATATATATAAAAAAATAATAAATGTGCAACTTGACCGGAAGTTGACTGAGAAACAAATTTAATCCAGACGACTAAAGAACATTTTTAATACATATACAAAAAAATCTTTTATTAATACAAGAAAGTATTTACGAAACAATAATATGAAAAAAAAATGAATGAATATTTTTCGTAATGAGGATTCAAGTTATTAAGCTATTTTGAATAACTGATAGTAAATATATAGAAGAATTTTGTAAAGTATGATTTTGCGAACAATGATTTTGTGTTAGAATTTTTACTAGAGTTGACTGCTATTTCGGATAAAAGTAGAAGTATTGCTAAAACGCGCTAACTAGTTTAGAATTTTCAAAATATAAAAAAAATATGTAAAAAGAACAATATAGAAATTTGATTTGAAGTGTATTGAAAATATTTTTCCTCTTTTAAGATTTAAAGAAAAATGTATGATTTTTCAAAAATTTAAACAACTAAAATTGTAATATAAACTAAATAATCAAAATTTTCTGATACATCAATTTTCAGTACACAATATATATACAGGGTGATTGGATAACATCGATACATATTTATATCATTGGATCCAGCGCAATAAGCTGACTCCGAAAAAAATGATAAGAATTTTTTTTTAATTTTACCAATATATTGCCAATATATTGGCGATCTTGGAGAAAATTTTACCAACACATTGCGAATATATTGGCGATATATTGGTAGAATTAAAAAAAAAGTTTATATTGTTTTTTTTGGGATCAGCTCATTGCGCTGAATCCAATGATATAAATATGTACCAATGTTATCCAATCGCCCTGTATATAGCAATATTTCTATTAATTTTTCAAAAGCATTAAAGTTTTATTATGTAAAGTTTTTCTCGAAAGTAGTAAACTTTTTAATTTAACAAAATAGCGAAAAAAATAATCTTGATTTTAACAATGAGTGCAGCAATACGTACTTGCATTACTTCAAAAGATAAATAACTAGAAGAGGAAAATTTCTTTAGTTAGAATTACAGTGAAGTATAGAAAAAAAAATTTGGAAATAAAATATATATTAAACGATCGTAATTTTCGAAGTTTTCTCAATCGTTCGAACAGGCAAAAACAAATTTTTATTACACAAAAATAAAGGTACCAAGTTTTCACAAAAATACTCCTAAAAAGTTTCACAGCCGAATGTTCTTTCTCTAAAATAAATGAACCTTTGTAGTTGATCATAAAGTTTTGTTTTTTTTAAACAGAACCATCCTTTTATAATTATCTTAAACAGATGTATAACATATAACAAATATTTTCGCCACAGTTGAGAAACATATTTTCATTACATTTTGACTAGACCACTCGCTCTATAAAAACCGAAGTTTTTCTCGTGACAATAGTATAAAACAGACATAAAATATACATTTATAAAATAAACCGTACATTTATTTCATGATAATTTCCATTATCAATAATATATGATTAATCATTTTTAAAATTTTGAAACTGGCTTTATAAAATAACCTAGATTAAGAAATTTGCATAACAATTTTTTTTTATAATAATTTGTCTTATGTTAATATCAAAAGTTAATTTCCAGAATTGAATATGACTTGAATTACATTTTTATGATAATTTATGTGTAAAAAAATATACGTAGAAAAGAAATCTTTATAAAGATCTCATTTTTAATTTTTATAGTAAATTGAAAAGTATTTATTTAAATGAACAGTGTAGTCAAAACGAAACAAATTATAAAATAGAAAGCTAATTAATAACGTTTGAACCACATACAATCATAATTTAGAAAACCGCGGAAAATTTTCTTTTTTATTTTCGTTAAAGTTCAAAAAAAAAATCGAAGGAAAACCCATTAACAAGTATGAGAAATAGTTTAAAAAAAAAAAAAAAAACTAAAACAACGTAAAAAAATAAAATTAAAAATTGCACAATTAAAAATCTATATATATCGTTTAAAATAAATTGCAATATTAAAACTGCAAATTCTTTATAAATTAAAGAAAGAAAAAAGAAACATATTAAATGTCATTGTAATCAGAACTTAAATTTCCGTTCTCAGAGTTTGAAAAATAAAAGCATAGAATTTCCATTTGTAAAAATTTTGTTGTCTGAATAAGCGTTTTAAAAGGAAAAAAAAATTAAAATATTCAATGGCATGATATAAGACACCAAAAGTCACACTCACTAAAGCATTCACATGCAGCGTCAACAAAAAAATTTGATATTTTTACGATCGCATAAAATAATACTTTTTCTAAAGAAAAAGTCCATTTGAAACTCAATTCAAAAATTTTTATTCATTTTTAGTTGCTAAATTTTTTTTAACGTACAAATAACGTAGAAACGAAATTAATTTTCAATTATGTTAATAAAATATTAACATTTAATTTAAAAGGTAGGAAGATAAATGAGAGAAACAGAATAAAAACAAGGAACAGAGACATTGTCATTTGCATTAAGGAAACTAAGGAGGAATGCATGTTTGATTATTGTCTCAATATAACGAAATATTGCATATGAGTACATGGTGAGGTTGAGCATGTATAAAAGTAACATAGTTTTTTTTTTTTTTTTTTTAAAGATTAATATATAAAGGATTTTGTCCTCTACATGATTAACCTTTTTATATTATGAAGTCGAGGGAGTCCAGCCCGGTACCCGTTTGACACATTACATCAGGCTAGACTGTCAGACCCACCATACCGAAAACTTTGACTACCGATGGATGGTCAGCCACTTTTTGTGACCAACAATCAACCGATACTCAATGAGGTCGGATTTTTTAAGAGTCGCGATATGGGTAGCACATACACTAATTTTCTTTCGAAAAAAAGTCAGAGGTGCCTGGCCAGAATTCGAACCCGTGCAAAAGTAACATAGTAGTAAATTAATAAATTAATTATAAATACAACAATATTTTTGACAAACATTAAAAATTTTAAAGAAATTCGGAAGAATTTGTTTCTTTCAGACAAAAGATTATACATCCAATGCAGCACCATAAAAATTTATTTAATTATAATATAAATTTTATTATAAATATTATACTAACAAATTGTTAGTACCATGATATATGCAGTTCTGCAAATAGCCGAACTATTTATTTCAAATATAGAATTTTATTTTTTTCATTATATATATTTTCGCAAGGCAGTCAGCGAGAAAAATCATTTTCTTATTGAAAATTGAAATAATTTTACTCAGATGTATACTAAATAATTCGCGAAATAGAAAAACTTTAAAAATTTATTTATGGAAACATAAATAAAATACGTGCAACAATCTTGTTACAAATGAAATTTTTAAAGTCACAAACATAAAAGAAAAATTTACCAACGGTAACTAGTTATCAACAAGCATCGGTAAGTTACCGACCAGGTAATTACCATAAGTCACGCAACGGGTGATAACAATATGCATTCACATGATAATTGATGTATATGCAGTCGGTAACTGAAGCAAATAAATTCAATTTATAAAATAGGATCCTTAACAGTACATAGACAACCTATCCCTTTATTGATTATTAATATTTTCTTTTATTTTTATTTTAGCAGAATTCACCATTTCTAAAACTAATTTAACTTTTAAACATAAGATTCAATTTTTTAAATAATTTCACGAATATCATTAAACTTTAAGCAAATATATGTTTAAGGAGAATTTTTTTTTTTAAATTAAACAAATTTAGGTCTATAGATTATAGAATATCATTCACAATAATGAAATAAAATTTAAAAAAAAATGTTGTTAAAACTTTTGTACGAAAATCTATAAAAATATCAAATAACAGAAATAAATAAAATCATTTCATTTAGCAAACAATAAGCATAATTTTGATATTTTACAACCTGGCCCAATCAAATCCAATTATAAAAAAAAAAATTCTTCAAGTATTTTCTCATAAACTGCAACATGTTTACTTGTGAAAATATAAAAACATCCGGTGACATAAAACACCTAATAAATTAATGAGTTGAAATTGAAATAACAAAAATGTTCAACTAGTGTTGAATTTTCAAATATACTTAATACTAAAATTTGTAATATGATACCAATTAAATATGAATTTAAGTTTTCTTGCTGACAAATTTCCCGTAAAAATCCGATAGTTGACACTCGATAGTGGTATATAAAAATAATTAAATTTCAAAAATTTTAGCTACATTGTTATCGAATTAAACTAAGCAATCCCACCAATGATGCTGACTGCCTTTTTTTCATATGTGTATTCTATATAAAACATGTACCATTAATACAGTCATGGATGAACTAACGAATTGTTAGTACAACCATAAAGGTAAACATATATATAACTATTTACGGCGAGACAACACATTTGATAAAGTTTTAGAGTTTTGTCAAATTGCTTTTCAACCCATAAGTATAGGAATATGAATCGTCCAGCGTCTATTACATCACACCCAAACGCAGGCGTTTCGCATCAGGTATGCATATTAATGACAACCAATGTTATAATTGTGTAATAATCAGTTTATTTATTCCCATAGTGATTCACAAATAAAATTTTTTGTTATTATGTTTTTCCATAAACTCCTATTAGTTTAGGCAGAGATATTAAATATAATTGAATAATAAAAATCAATCACTAATTAATTAGAATTTTAAGGAAGATTAAAAATAATCCCACGGAAATTTAAAGAAAATAAAAACCTATTTTTAATTTATTTAGAAATAAGAAAAAGCCTTGATTTAGTATGATTATATTTGAACAAGATGGTTCAAACTCGATGGCTTAAGACCCCGAGTAGTGCACGACTCAGAATCAAAATTAAGCAATATCACATATGAAAAAAATCACACAAAGAAGAAAAAAAAACGAATAAATAAGATAAATGGATAAAAAAAAAATAAATAAAATGGGGAAAAATAAGAAAAGAAATTTTTGTAAATATCTTAGACTTTGCGAATTTCCTCGTAAAAAATTTTAATAAAAATTTTGGAAGATTTATATCTTAATCAATCGTTTCTGAGTAAAACCTACTTTCACACTGAAGCGTAGAACAAAGATTAACGTTTTGTCGTTTAAAAATTTTCTAATCCTTTAATGTAAACTTATGCTCACATTTCATAAATTTTTCAGAAAGCTAAATCCCTGCTATGATGATTGTAGCGCATGGGGAGATTTGCGGTCGTTTTCCCTATATCTCATACTGTTAATATACAGGTGATCGTTTTCCTTGCATGGATATAAAAAAAAGGAAAAAAAAAATAATTTTTTTTTTTTGAAATCTCTTAATGCTCCTGGTTCTTTGACTAATAAGCAGTAAAAGCATATACTAAAAATTGATATGCATTTTTCATGATGTTAAACTAGTCTAAAAATGGCAAAAGTTTTACTTTTTCCATATAACTGTCGGGGACGACAGGTTTTTTTTTAGTAAGGGGGGGATGACGCAGATTATTTCTGTGCGTTATTTTCTGAATAGCAGAATTTTTCATCAGTGATGCTGCTAAGTTTCCATATTTTTTAATACGTATTTTCCTGTAGGGTCAAACTTTAGTTGAGTGACGGAAGTTAGTTTTTCAAAAATAATTAAATAATTTTAAATCAGATACTTTATTTTTCGACTTTAAATATTATTTTTATTTCCATTCTTAGTTTCATTTCCTGAAAGATTAGCTTGATATTTTTAGCACGAAAGGCCATCAAGGCCAAGGTATTAAACGTCGTGCGTCATACATTTTCGTGACGCAATTGATCGATGGGGATTTTCGTTCCTAAACCCTAGTTCAGATTAAATTTTTCTAAATCCCACTGCTAACTTTAGTTGTAGGATTTTTTCTATCTTTATGTTTTCCTTTGGGTCAACTGCAAAGTTGTAATAGGCTTATATTTCCTTTACTGGTCGTAATTAAATTAAGCGTTCATGAACTCTTAAAATATTTAAATCCAGGAAAGTTATCGCATTGCTTGTTGTCTTATATCATAAATTCTTTTAGAATAATTGCACTAATTTTCTTAAATTTTTAAGTAGGTTTAATAATTTGGAAAGTTCTGTGGAATTATTATTGGATATTTTTAGTTCCGATAAATCTTTTATCCTGTTGAAGGGAAATATTATTATTCTTGATAAAATTATTTGTTTTATTGAAATCTTTTCAAAAATCCTTCAAAACTCTTAAATTCAAGAAAATTTCTATAACATAAAATGTTCTTTAAATTTTTGCTACAAGGTATAGCATTTATTCTTGCATTCAGGTTTTAATAATTCAGGAAGTTATGTGAATTGATTTTTAGGTTTTTCTATCTTTATGTTTTCTTTTGGGTAAAATTAATACCCTATAGACTTTTCGTTGTCTAACCTTAAATCGCATAAATTTTGAAATGACTAAATCAGTTAGATCATTGAACTCTATAAACCTTTGAAGAAAATATTTATTTTATTATTTATCAAAATACCTAATAATATGTGAATATTAAACTCGTGCTTTTCCTGCGGGTGTTTTGAACATATCACCATGCAATTTGTTTAAACCGTATCAAAGTTCATAAAATATATGAATTTTCGGTTTCTCATAAATCTCTTTTCATTTAGCTTTTAGGCACTACACATGACAAAAGCAACACGACTACACTGTTTCCGGTTGTTTTTGCATATGGTAACAGAATATTCCTGATAATTCTTAGAATTATTCAGAAAAACTAGACTATCCCGAGAACGGGCAGCTTTATATACCTATACACTTAGTTTTATTAAGACACTCACTGACACCCTGGTAATGTTACCAGGTTATATTTCTACACTTTTACCAACATTATCACAATGTTTTCAATGAAACCCTAGACCACAGCTTTATTGCTCAGACAATGCAGCTCTGGATAATCCCAATGACCGTTGCATCTCTTTTCGGTGTTCTATTATAATACGATGTCACCAATTCTAAACATTTGATAACGACTGTTGGTTTGACAAGACAATAACTCGGATAGTTCCCATGTGTCGTATCGAAGCTAATATTTAATGTTTATATGTTTTCAATCATCTTGTGACTAAATATGGCATATTTTTTTTACTGTATAACGATCTTTTTGGCAACGATTTTTCATCTATGTATAGTCTCTATGCTCTTGAAATAGCATTATGGGTTTAACCGAGATAACTTCTATAAATTTTGTTATCACTACATAAGCAGATTTTGCATGTATTTAGTGAATTTTATTCTATCTAAAATCACAATTATGGTTTCATTCGTTGCATAAAAGAAAAAGATTATTTTCACTATGATGTTTCTACCAATTGCTCGATTTTTGCGGACTTTTGTATGTTTTGCGACTGATTCGTTGTTTTGTTAGTAGCGAAAGGGCTATTCGAGTGAACAGAACTGTTTGATCACAGACGATAATATATGACCTGCGGTAATAGATTCTACTGAGGGAATTAATTAATTAATTAATTAAAAAAAAAATATTAAATATTTTTGTTTATTACTATTTTTCACGTTTATCAAAGTACTTTGACACATAGAGTATGAGTTTTATATCTTTTTGCTTCAATTTATTTTATTGAATATTAATGTTTTGCACTTGAAATTCTTTTTATGGAAACTGTTAATTATAACCTTGAGTTAACTAATATAAATATAAATTGAATTTTAGCTAGAAATAGGCAACTATCGTGAGGGACTCACCTTCATAAAGTTTTCGGGAGTAAAATTGCGGCACGCTGTAACTCAAGGTATTATTTTCAGTAATTATTAAATTTAACGAACATAAAATTTAGGGTATTTAGCAAGATATTCAAATTTAAATATAAAATAAAGGAGCGGGGGAAATAAAGAAAAATCATTAAGAAAAAAATCGTAAGAGTAAGATTGTAGAAAGATATTTAAACATCATGCCAGCCGACCCAACCGTTCAGGACCCATCTATACAGATGATGACTGCAATGGCCAGTAGTTTTGCATTGCATAGCGCACTACAGGGCTTGCGTAGTTACGACGGGCATAATATGCCATTAAATGACTTTATTCAGGATATTCGAAATGGCAAGGAATATGTGCCTACGACAAATGAAGGACAATATGTGAAAGCTGTTCTGACTAAGCTTCGAGGAAGTGCAAGAGACTGCACTTATGGACACGCTTTCGTGACAGTAGCACAGCTGGTAAATCTTTTAAAGGCCAGATTTGCGCCAAGAAAGATATGTACGTACTATACTACAAAAATAAATGATCTACGTATGAAACAAGGAGAAACTGTCGGAGGTTTTTATGACAGATTAAATATTCTGTTAAACGGTGCAAAAAATGCTCTTGCAGAAGACATACCAGACCATACACCAGAGATGATTAAGCCATTAGAGTATGCAGCGAAGGATATCTTTATCCGAGGTTTACCAGCTGACATTTTAGTACAAGTGGATGGATGTATTCCAGCCACTCTAGAGGATGCTTATAAGGACGCTGTACGCGTAGAAACCTGAATGGAGGCAAAAATTTTTCCTGGCACTCGCTATAAATACCATGGCTCATCGAATAACACAAACTGGGAAAAGACTGAATTTTCGACTGTAAACAAATGGAGACCTAGAAATAACAATAACAACTGGACGCAGGAGCCATCCCGACCCTTTGACATTAATTATGTACAGCAGATTCAGAACAAAGAGACATTGGCACCTAGTTTTCGAAATAGGCCACCACGTGAAAATTATGAAACCTCAAGACAAAAGAAGTATCAAAATAGACCATCACCGCCTAACCAAACTACTATCACACCATCAAGATACCAGAGTTATAGACCAAGCAATTACAATTCGACACCAGCTTCAAGATACCAACCACAACAGAGATTTTCTCAGGATGCAAGATTGTTCAATCCTTATGAGCAGAATGTCTCTGCTGATAATAACAGTTATGTGAATAACCGAATACTCAATCAAGCCCGAAATACATCATATGAAGGTAGACCTTTTAAAAGACAAGGTGGTGCACCGAACTTAACTACTATTCAACAGATTAACTCGTCCTACAGACCAGCTTTAAAATGGTAGCTGGCTCGTTGAAATCCAGAACCGACGAGCCAGGGATCAACAAATCAGCATCAGACGAAGCTAATGAAACAGGACCAAGAAGTTCAACCCACACCACCTTCGGTGATGGTGATGAACCAACTAGGGTACAAATCTCCGCTTGTAAGGAATTCGTTGACAGTAATGGAGAAATAGACGACCCTGCAGCTATCAGACTCTATGTTCCTGAGGGACGACATCCATAGATGACTTTCTTGATAGATAATAGAGCAGCTGTAAACCTAGTAAAGTGCACAACCATACATAAAGAGTTACCTTATGATCCTGATGAAGGCACTGAACTTAGTAGTATCACGAACGAATGTGTGAAGACCTATGTTACCATTTGGCTGACTTTGAGAAATCGACCGGTTAAATTTCACATAGTGGGATCGACATTTCCTATAGAACAAGACGGTCTAATAGGTAGAAAATATCTCAAAAGGGAAGAAGTGGTTATTTCGTATTATAACCAAGCTTTAATGATATCTGGTGACGTAATGCATCCTATACCATTCCTCAGCCAAGAACAGAATAACATAAATGGCACGGACAAGGCAACTCAAGAAAGTTTAACTGAATTAGATGAATCCGCATCCGATTCAACATCCACGACTCATAGTATTTCAAAAAGGAGCAGACAAATTTTAGAAATGAAGCTACTCGCTACTGCATTAAAAGAAGGATATCTACCTAAGATAGGTGTAGATAACGACAAGGTTTTGGTAGGAAAAGGTATCGTGACAAATGACAATGGATTGTGTAAAGTGATGGCTATAAATACTAGTGAGGAAGATGTTTACGTAAGCATGAACCCTCGAGAAATACTACCTTTCAAATACATAACTCCAGATTTTTATTCAGACGAAGTCTCAGACGACGAACCGCCTTAGCTGACTAATCCTTACCAGAGGTTCCAGAAGTTACGAGATATAATGACTATGGATCACATGAACGTGGAGGAGAAGAAACATGTGGAAGAATTATTAATGGATTATCATGAGGTGTTCTTCTTACCAGGAGACTCCTTACCAGTCACACATCTTGCTGAACATAGGATTCCAACAACTGACGATATACCCATTAATACAAAGCAGTATCGACATCCGCCCATCCATAAACAAGTAATAAAGGACGAAGTGGCGAAGAAACTAAAAGATGGTATTATTAAACCATCCTGGTCACCATCAAATAATCCAGTAATAATAATACCAAAGAAGCCTGACAAATATGGCAACCTACGTTGGCGTATGGTAATTGACTTTACAAATTTAAATACAAAGACTATTGGTGATGCTTATCCATTGCCAAATATCACCAACCTTTTGGATCAATTAGGAGGATCCGTTTATTATTAAGTGTTTGATTTAGCTCATGGGTACCAACAACTACCATTACATGAATCTGACCGCTGGAAAAGTGCGTTTACTACTCCTAGTGGACACTATCAGTACACACGTCTTCCGGAAGGTTAACAGGGAGCGCCAGCGACTTTTCAGCAAATGGTCGACAAATTATTACTAGGACTACAAAATACTGAAATGCTAGTCTATTTAGATGACACTATAATATATTCTAAGGACTTACATAAACACGACAGAAAAACTCGAAAGTTTTTCGATCGACTAAGGGCTGCTCATCTGGTATTACAACCAGAAAAGGTAGAATTCCTCCGAAAGGAAGTAACATTCCTTGGACACATCCTCAGTGAGAGAGGAATCGAACCCGACCCGGAAAAAATCAAAGCAGCAAAAGAATTTCCAACGCTTAAAAATCAGAAGAACATACGACAATTCCTCGGGTTGACTGGATATTACAGACGCTTCATAAAAGACTTTTCGAAAATAGCTAGACCATTGTCGAATTTATTGAAAAAAGAACAAGAATTTCAATGGGGTGAGGCACAGGAAATTAGTTTCTAAACACTCAAGGATCATTTGATACAAACTCCAATATTAATTTTTTCTGATTTTGAACAGACGTTTACCCTTTACCACTGACGCTTCAGATTATGCAATCGGAGCTGTGCTCAGTCAGAAACGAGACAGATTTGACCATCCAGTGGCTTATCTCTCTAGATTATTGAATAACGCAGAGAAAAATTACTGTACAACAGACAAGGAATGTCTAGCTGCATTATATGCTATGCATCATTTTAGACTTTATCTCTTGAATTAAGAGTTCATCTTGCAGGCAAACCATGAACCATTGAATTGGATGCATAATAGAAATGATCCAGGACAACGACTCATGAGATGGATGATGAAGTTCACAGACTAAACTTACGAATTTCGATACAAACCAGGAAAATTAAACATCAATGTCGACGCTTTGTCTAGAAACCCAGTAGAGGAGCCAACCGAACGAGAAATTAATGACAATTTACCAAAACTTAGGATTATGACTTTTGATTGTAAAGGAAAAACCACTCTGAAAGGGATTCTTGCCGAAGAAGAAGAAAAGGCTACCACTAACAAAGACCAAAATGATGTGATACCGCCGATTATGATACCACGAAAACGAGGGAGACTACCAGGAGCATTGACAAATAAGCCAGCACTTGATCATAGTGTAGTAGCTCAACGCTCTAGATCTAAACAAACGACACCTCCCAAATCGACTGGAAGCATTCAACAGGGACGAGTGACAAAACCCACGGCAGAACGAAAGAAATTAGTATACAAAGAAACTTTGGCAAGTAAAGCCCGGAAAACTGCGACCACAGCAGGAAAATCCAAAGAAACCGTTTCGACAGGACGATCCAGTGATTATAGTAGTGATCAGCTGAACGTTAGCGAGAAAATTATATCTAAACCAAAAAGATTTGTTAAACGAAAAATTACTTCAAAAATTGATTCGGACAGTGAGACTAATGTATCTGAGGTTGATACAAAAAAACATTTAAAGGACCCTCGACAAATGGGGTTGAGAGATATAGACACCACCAGCACCAACGAAGATCCTAGTTCTCAAGAAGGATCAGTTCAACCAAATGAAGATGAAAATGTAGACTCATTGATCATTAATATGGACCCCGTACCGTTAAGCAAAACAGGAGAAGGGACAGATCAGGAGTTAACTGAGCAAGTATCTATCGCAGATAAAAACATCTCAAAGGAACAGATGATTTCACCTGAAGAAAATAGCTCTAAACGAACTCCGTTAGATATAACAGATTGGGAGATAACCGCATCAGGATCTTTTATGTCATCAACTGGAATAGATGAACCATCGGATTATATTAACAAAACTGAACCAAGGTTGACTGCAAAGAGACTGACAACTATTCCCACGTTTACTAAAGCTGATAAATACCGCATGATGAAAGACTGTAATTATAGATTCGACAGATTAGAGAAAAGTCTTCAAGAACATTGGTACAATACCGAAAATTGGCTATTCGCGGAGAAAAATGCAGAATCACCTACCAAGCCATGGCCAAAATATTTTTCTGGCGATGACAGACCAACTACTTCTCAAAGAGAGCAGTTGGACGAACAGGCACGAGATTTAAGTCCAGCAGAAATTAAAAGAAATTCTTCCCGGAAGACACCGGATATATCTATGGACTTACCAAAGATTTTATCTGAACAGAAGACAATTGAACATAACTCACCTAAGTCAGGACTTTTAGCAAACACTACTCATGATTTAATAAGCAATGCCCAACAAAAATTAGACAAGTTCATCACCGACCAAGAAACATCAGACCCAAGTCCCGAAAACGCTGACATCGAAAACAATGTGGAAGCGTCAATCATACAAAGACCACACACTCGAGCCTTATCAACGACACCAAGTATTCGACCTTCAGTACCAAAGCGCAGTAGTACTCCAAAAGGCGATGTAAGACCAAGACTGTGTAATAGATTATAAGTCATACCAGAGACAACCGAAGTTCCGGTACGAATCGAGTATTCTAATGAAGCAGTCGATGAATTATGCATAATACCCATTCCATAGACTTGGAGTAATGCACAAAAATCTTCAGACAATAGCGAAGGAATCTCAGATGGTTCCCGTTTTTAAAATGAAGGAAAACAAAGTATTCTGAAACCAACTCGACACTGCCTAGCTTACAATCGGGACAACATACTGCATTTCATTGCAGGAGACTGCGACAAGCACGATCCTATAACAAAATTACTAAACGACATTGGAGCCATAAAGCTCCGAGATATTAAGAGACACAAGCCAAAAAGGGGCAATATCATGATTACCCCCTATAGAGGTCATTATATACTTACTCTGGTAGTAAAAGATCGAAAGCAGAACACCTTAGAATGCAATGACCTATATTAGATGCTGCAACGTGTAACAATGCTGTGTAAAAGCAAACAAATCACAAGAATATGTAGACGGAACAAGGTTATGACGCATCTGGCATCCGGAGTGTTCAACGACATTCTGAGAACACATTTTCGAAAAACTAATATTCAAGTGACTTTATGCTACGATAAGTCTGAATACCTCAGCGAGGATGAACGAGAAGAGGTACTTACAAACTTACATAAAAGTTTAATTGGAGGACATAAGGGAATAAACCAAACTTATGCAAAAATCAGAGAAAGGTATTATTGGCCAGATATGAGAAATGATGTTCTAAATTACATACAAACCTGTACTATTTGTCAACAACACAAGATCGACCGTATTAACAAGCGTGCACCAATAATGATCACGGACACACCCATTGACAGTTTTGATAAAGTTTCCATAGATACTGTAGGCAAACTACGCATGACCTCCTCCGGAAACTGTCATCTATTGACGATGCAATGTCATCTGACAAAGTATGTGATTGTAATACCAATACCAAATATCGGAGCAACTACAATCGCTGACGCATTGGCAAGATATTTGATATGTCAATTTGAGGCACCGCGAGTAATTTTATCTGAGACAAGCATCAGTTTTATGTCTGCATTGATTTCAGCTTTACTGGAATTATTAAAAATTACCCAACTACATTCTTCAGGATACCAACCTTAAACGACAGGAGCATTGGAACGTAGTCATGCACCTTTAGTAGATTTAATAAGAGTTTACTCGGTCCACTACGAAGACTGGGATCGCCTAGCCCATTTCGCAGCATTCTCATATAACACCAGTGTACATGCTTCAACGGGATATACACCTTTCAAACTGGTGTATGGAAGAATAGCCCGTTTTCCTTTGAAGATTCCAACGGAAGAAAAATTAGCCACCTATAATTAATATCTGACTGACTTGGTTACTAGACTCTTGGAAATGGGACTAGCAGTTGGACGGGCACAAATAAAGAATAAGATTCGTTCAAAAAAAAATGACGATACTAAAGTTAAAAGCTTTAAATCTAATCTAGGTGACTATGTGTATCTAAAGAACGAGCCCAGGACTTCGAAATTTGAGAAGTATTATTTGACACCATTTAAGGTAACCGGGGTTCTAGATCACAATAATATCTTGCTAGAAACCCCCGATAAAAAGACCATACTAAAACACATTGACAAACTAAAGCTTGCTAAAGGACATGAACCGTAAGTTATCTTACAGGTACGCAACATCCTTCAGCATGAGAAGAGCGTACGGACATTTTCTAGCAATGGTTTTGCTCGGATTGCTCTATTGCGAGACTAAGCAAATTTCTTACCAGTTAACTGTCCTACCAATAAACCCAGAAATTTATTACGAAAAAACGGGCATCCTTAAACTTAAGCGTGCTGAATGGAAGATTATAATTCATGTTAACACCAGTTTAGCAGCGGTTAATTATGGTTTAAGCAACATTTTGACTCGGGCACTCGACAATTGCAAGAAACAACTCGCTAAACTGCACTGTCAACCTAAGATGGCGGATCGTAGGACCACTGCAAAGGAAGATTACGGAAAATGTTTGAAAAATTACTCGACCACCGACTGCGTGTATTCATTACATCCTCAAGTACTAATGCAAGCACAGACTCAATTATTAAACCACCAAAGTAGGGCCAGGACGCTATTATCCGGGCTAAGCCTGCGAGAAGGGATAACTGGAGACGTGAATAACATGAAAAGATCAATGCCACTTTTAGGATTCGTAAGCAGCATTAGCAATAGCCTTTTTGGGTTAGTAACCGGAGATGAAATGGATAACGTTCATCAAAATCTAGACAAGCTTCTGGAAGATAATAAAGAGATTATTAGACTCACAGACAAGAGATCCCATTTAATTACAATGACAATCGATCATTTGGAAAATGTAACCTATCATCAGGATAATGCTATAAATCATTTGGAAGAAGCTATACGCACCATCGACAGCAACGACCAAATAGGTTCTTATTTAACGCGACTCGCAGCACATTATAATCAATTATATGCTGTTTTAATCCAAGATCAATGAAAGATTATGCGGATATACTAACCTCATTACTAAGAGGTAAAATGCCAATAGAAGTATTAACTACCGAATTTACTGCTAAAATAAGAAAAAAAGTTATTCGAGAACATGTGCATGACTGGGATTTTCCAATGCCTACCGAACATCTCCGACCTGAGGAAATAGCTAAAATATCGAAGCTGGATGCTATTTATCAAAATGACTGACTCATAGTTTTTCTGTATTTACCCATGGTAGAGAGAGAGAGCCATATTTATTATATCGTATGTATCCTCTTTTGACTCCGCAAAAATGGAATGACCAACACTTGGGTTCTGCACAGGTAAACCCGACACATACCTTTTTAACATTAAACAAAAAAACTAAGCAGTATTTAAAATTCCACCATGATTACCTTCATGATGGCATCGACTTATCGTATGGATTAATATGCGAAACGTATGGACCATTACTAGACACTACAGCTTCTATGGATTGTGAGTTATCATTATTAATAAAACCAAATGAGGATAATTTCGCTCAGTGCAGAATAGTATACATAACTAATCCGACCACTCAATGGAGATATTTACGCACAGAAGACAGATGGTTATACTCTTTAGCGAAATCCTTTACCGTAAGAATTAACTGTGAGTTAGAAAAAGAGGACGTGCTACAATTAAACGGCACTGGAAAACTACGTATCCCAGATAGCTGCATAGGAAGGACTACTCAAGCGACTCTAGTAGGCCTGAGTACTCAAATGAGTTACGAGTCATATACATACCAACCAAAAATACAACTAAAAATGACAGACTTCTTGACTAATATGATCAGCAAGAATACTATCACAACAGACGATTTACCAAGCATCCTAAAAGAAATGCCACATAATAAATGGGATAACGAAGACCTACGACAAATTTCGTACAGACTTTATTTATTCAACTATGGGGTTAAACCCCGTATGGCTCAAAAAAGAATATAATGTATGATTAGAGAAAGAGAGAGAGAGAGAGAGAGAGAGAAGAGAGAGAGAGAGAGAGAGAAAGTTGAAGAGAGAGAGAGAGAGAGAGAGAGAGAGAGAGAGAGAGAGAGAGAGAGAGAGAAAGTTGAAGAGAGAGTGAGAACGAGCGAGAGAAAGCGAGAGAGGGCGAAGAACAATGGAAGGGAAAAAAAAGGAAGGTACACGGAAAAAAGTATGCAGGCTCCTAGACACTGCAATCTGAGATACGCATTGTTGGGTGGCGTTCATGCAGCGTCTTACTAGGTTCTGCATGGTTGTAGTTGCTGCTTTGAAACACTCGCACCCCGTTTTGCGGTGCATGCATGGTTTCGCGGCGTGCACGAAGCATCGAAAGAACATGCACGCACGCCACCTAACGATGCTAATAGCACAGTGCGCAACGCGTTTAGATTGCAGTGTCTATGGGCCTGCATACTTTTTTCCGTGTAGAGGGGGAATGGAGATGAAGGAGAAGTGAAGGGGGAGGGAGAGATAGAAGTTGGAGAGGTGAACAAAAAAAAAGATAGTGGGAATAATATATTATAATAGTGAAAAAAATAATTTAAAAAAAAAACGAAAGTCACAGATATTAAGACCCAAATAAGGCCCAAAGTAATGAGACCAAAAAAAAGACCCAAAAATAAAAGCTCATGAATAATAAGTACTAGTTATATAGGACTCTATTAAAAATTGCTACTCTTATTACAAAAAAATTATGCACATTTAAAAAATCCGGAAAACCGGAGAACTGGAGAAGTAGAGAACCGAAAAAAGGTGGTTTTACTTTAATATAATACTAGTATAATATACCTCGCTCCTAACGTTGCTTGGTTGAATTTCCAGATATTTTATTAAAATGTATAAATTAGCAAATTTTCAAGTAAAACCAATAATCTAAGCTTAACAATGTCTATATTTTAGTTTCATACTATATTTAATATATTTTTTTCTAGGCTTTAATTATATGTATTAAAGCCTAATTTTTGTATAAGTAGAAAAATTCGCAAAACATACAGTACCGCTCAAAAGTTCGTAAAAATTTTTTTTTTTTTCAACTCAACTTTAAACTGCGAAACGGCTCGATGAATTTCAAAAATCCGGACAGCGTTTGAAGGATCAGACAAAATACTATTTTTTTGTGTCCTGCCAAATATTTTTATCTCTTTTTTTAACTCTATTTCAAATGATAGAAAATTTTTACGAATTTTTAAATTTCAATCAATCAAATGTAACTTTTTAAGAAATTGATAAAATTAAAAAATTTGAACGCGACTGAAAAGTAGAGTGAATTTCCTAAATCTTTATGTTTAATGGTTTTTTTGTATCTATTTCCTGCGTGTAGCTAAAAATGCGCAAAAATGGAAAGTACAAGAAAATCAGTTTTAGATATGATAATATTTTCCAATGTCGCGAGTCAATTTTGGTTTGCATTAACAACAAAAAGATAGTATTTTGTCTAATCTTTTAAATGCCGTCAAGATTATTAAAATTTATCGAGTCATTTCCGAAATATCGCAGTTTGAAATAGAGTTTCAAAAAAAAAATTTTTTTTACGAACTAATGAACGGTATTGTATACTTTTAACAAAATTATCACAAATTTTATCACAATTATTATAAATGATAGTGTCCTTTTTTTAAATAAATTAAAGTTATTAACAAATTTGATTCTTCGTATGTATATACGAACTACAAATTTGAACACATGCTGAAATGTAAACAAAAATAGACCCGCGACATTGGAAAATATTATCATATCTAAAACTGATTTTCTTGTACTTTCCATTTTTGCGCATTTTTAGCTACACGTAGGAAATAGATACAAAAAAATCATCAAACATAAAGATTTAGGAAGTTCACTTTACTTTTCAGTCGCGTTCGAATTTTTTAATTTTATCAATTTCTTAAAAAGTTACATTTGATTGATTGAAATTTAAAAATTCGTAAAAATAAAAAATTTTTCTATCATTAGAAATAGAGTTAAAAATAGAGATAAAAATATTTAGCAGGACACAAAAAATAGTATTTTGTCTGATCTTTCAAACGCCGTCCGGATTTTTCAAATTCATCGAGCCGTTTCCGAAATATCGCAGTTTGAAGTTAAGTTAAAAAAAAAAAAATTTTTACGAACTTTTGAGCGGTACTGTATGTGTGAAATAAAAAAATGTCTTAATGTTTTACTTTAATAAAATGGTAGTTATATTTGTTAACCAAAATATTAATTTCACTTCAATTAATGATTTGATGCAAAAGTGCAATCTTTTTATGACAATGACAATTTTTGACTGATGGGTCTAAATGAAATTTTATTTCATTTAATAATATTTTATTAATCTAGCTTTAATGCTAACAAAACATTACATTTGTTTAATTTATAAATTTAAGGAATATTAAAAAAATTAAAAATACCAGACTCGGTTGTTTTAGCTCTGATATCCCATTAATAAGCAGTCGGAACCAAACCGTTGACTTTCTTTGGTCCTTAATATAGTATATTATAATAATTTATCTACTCATTTAAACAGCTAAAATTTAGTCATTTTCTCTAGCCATTTACATGGAGAATAATTTTTAATAAATAAAGCAATAAGTCGTGAAGCAGGAAACGTCGATCTAATATTTATCGCATGCAAACAGCTACCGCATAGACGGTTAAATGGTGTTTCCCACTTGACAACAATATTTAAAAAATCTTTTTCACTTCAACTATCTTAAATTATTATTTATATACATAGCTGGAGAAAATGTCTATATTTTAGCCGTGTAACTAAGTAAATAAAATATTTTTTAACACTCCGTGCGCGGAGCTCAATTTCGCGCACAAATCACAAAGTGACACGTGCAAAAATTGAGCTTCTTACACGTCGTGAGAGTAAAAACAGTTCGATACTTGTAATTTTTTATTCTGTCTAGAAGCTATTAAAGTCTAGGCTCTAATTATAATAGAATTGAGTGATAAACCATGTGTGTATGTGTATTTGTATGAGTGTATATGTATGAGAGTACGAGTATATATGTATGTGTATGTGTGCGTCTATATATTGCAACGTTTTTCCCTTTCGGGAGGGGAAATACGTATTAACTTCTGTTGCCAGACGCTTCAGTGAGTTACTAGAGTAAGATCGGCAGGAGTGGGAAGGATCGGACGGTGGTAAATGAAGGAAAGTGACCGGGTTTAACACGTTTGGTTATGCTAGGGAGTACCTTGGCTTTATTGTACTCGTTAAACTCATGTACAACGACGATTACAATAATGAAATAATAATAATAATCTATTAATCAAAACTAAACCGACTATCTTTCTATAATACAAGTAACTAGTCTAACCTTAAATAAAAATATAATTGACAAAGTGATTAGATTTTTATTTATCTTGGCCACTTGACGGCTATTTCATTAAATCAATAAATGAATCTTCAAGTAAAACTAAATAATAGTTAACTTTCGGCCTGGACGGTCTAATTTGTACCGGCGGCTTTCACCTGCAACAATGTGCAAACAAAAGAAATAAAAGATTAATAACTAAATAATTATAAAACAAATAGGCAACAACACCTAGTATGGCTATAATTAATTCTACGGTAATGATGGGTAGCCAGCTCCCTTGATTATCTAATTTACGAATCTCTATGGGCGTGCGGAACCCTTAAGTGAAGTAAAGACAATGGGTGGCCGACACCCTCAACTTATTCTAAAACCTAATAGAGTCCTTTAACTTACATAACAAATGCAATGGGTGGATGACACCCTTAACTTATTCTATTGTTCACGTAAACACGGACGTGACAAGCTATGGGTGGACGACACCCTTAATTGAGCTAGTTGCGAAATGTGAAATAGAATATGATATTTTGGGTGAACGTCACCCTTAAATTCAGCGGCGCAAGTTCGGCATTGCGGCGATGGCAAAAGGTTGCGAGTGCGCTCTAGGTAGCATAGATTTACGCCAGCGTGCTCACTCGACGTAACTCTATGCTGCCAGCATATGTATTAGAGTGTAGACCAGCGTGCTCACTCGGTCTACCCTCATGTGCAAGAGAGAGAAGCTAGTCCTTCTACAAAAGAAGGCAACCAGCTACTACTTGTCTCACTCTCTCTTAGCCTAGCGTGCTCACTCAGGTAAAGAGATAGGGGAGACCGTAGTCCACACTTCTCTGCTCTAGTTAGCTTCTCGGCCTCTTATATACTCCAGCCTTATTTTTCTCGTTACCAGCAACGACGTTCGAGGTTGTCGCCTAGCAGCTGAGCTCAGAACTACTGTTCTATAGTAGCTTGGCCGTTAGATGGGAGGTTTGAAATGCGCGGGTATGTATACTCGTCGGGATATATCTATCTATATATAGTCGTAAGACAAGATTCAACCGACCCCCCCTCAGCCCCCCTCAAATGTCTGTCCGTACAGCCCCCTCAAATTACGTTGTGATTCCTCTTATGAATAGTCATTTCAAAATTAACGTAACTGAAGCCCCCTCTCAATTTTTATAGCCCCCCTCAATATGCCCCCCTCAATTTTAATAGCCCCCCCCTTACTATGATATTATGTTTTAGTAATTAGTAGTGAAAAAATATTCTTATTATTAATAATATTCTATTATTATAATAACAATTATGAGTAATTTAATATTATTATAATAAGTAAAATTTTATTATTATAATTGTTACTGTAACTAATTAATAATATAAAGTTTTTTCGCTGCATTTCATTTATATTCTAATATTGAATTTTAATAATGAAAAAAAAAATTATTATTATTAATATTTCATAAATATAATTGCAAGTATAACTAATTAATAATACAAAGCTTCCTCTCTACATTTCCTTTATTCAGATGAATATATAATATTTTTATTTTTATATATTGTATCTTTATTTTTATTATTGAAAAAATTTACTTATTACAAAAGTAAATTATAAATTACAAAATGAATTTAGCTTAATATCCATAGGTAATCTATTAACACTTGTATTTATATGGAACATGTTTTTTTTCAAACTAGGAATAATATATTTACATATTTATCTTAATAAAAGATTTCTGGCTTTGAGATCAGCATAAATATATATGGCTGCATTAAAAGCTTTAAAAGCTTACAAATTCATTTCTCATTATCGCTGAAGCGTACAGATTTATTATTTGTTGTTGCTAAAAAAAGCTTATGAAAAGCATACAGATTTATTTTTTGTTGTCGCAAAAAAACTTCATATAAGCATACAAATATATTGTTTGTTGTTGCTAAAAAAGCTTACGAATTTATTTTTCATAATCGCTAAAAGAAACTTTTTTTTCCAAATCATAATGAGATACTTTTACAATTTTTGGATAAAGAATTATAAATGTAGAAACCTGTAATGTCGGTATTTTATAATCAAAACGAGAACAATATACTTGACTTTTTTTAAATTTTATGTAACGTCGCTGTATTTCAGCTATCATTGCGATGCTAATTAGCGATGGAGATCGTCAGTGTGTTCGTGAACAAAGCACATTCAACGTACAGTGGTGCTTGTATCAGCCTCGGAACTTGTGATTTCGAGATTACGAATCCATAGCTCTACAGTTAATAATATTATTTTTAAAATAAAATTTCTGCGATTGAGAATATTAAAGAATAGGTGTAATATAATTTAAATTAAAATATAATATACCCTTAACTTTTGCAAATAAAAAAGAAATATGAAAAACTAAGTGAAAAAAAAAAAATTTTTATAGAAATCTTCTATAAAAATATATTTCAAATTTACATTGTTACCATCAATTTTATGTAATTCATTTTTCGCGAACTGACAATGTTTTAACAGAACTGGATACAAGAAACTTATTTAATTCTACTTTTTGCAGTATTTACCCTGTTATGAAAAAGCAGCTGATAAACCAGCTGATAAACAAGCTGATAATCGAGCTGATAAATCAGATGATAAAGCAGCTGATAAATCAGGTGTTGATTTGGCCGCTAATCGCAGCTGATATATCAGCTGCTATAACGTCTGATTTATCAGCTGAATTTTCATAAAATATATTTTTTTAATAGTAAATCATAAATAATATTTCACATGTGAAAGAATTAATATTTTAATTATTGTAAGTTATAAATATCGTTTTTTTTTTTTATAAATATATTAATTGGAAATTAAATACAAAATTAATTTATTTTAAATACAGGAATATTAAATAATATTAATTTTTCCAGGCTAAAAAACTAAAAATAACTCCAAGAAAAATTTCAATTTCACCACGTTTTTCTTTCGTTGAATTTAGATTAAATTGAAATAAAAAGATTATTTATTTTAATTCTATCATATTATTACAATAATGTGCTATAATTATTTGTCTATCAAAGGAAAGAACAAAAACGAGGTAAACCTCGCAGTGTCAGCTCTCCAAACAACAGAGAGCTTTTATAAGTAAACCCGGAGTGTTCCAGCCTTATATATCTGTGGCCTTGAATTTTGTCTGAAGAATCATAAAAGTTAGAGGAACGCCACATAGTGAGGTAAAGACGAATTAACCTGTCTTCGATCATTAATTAGTCCTTACATCACTAGATGGCGTTTATCTAACTTTTGTGATTCTTCGGACAAATTTCGAGGTCACAGATATATAAAGCTGGAACACTCGATGTTTGATTGTAAAAGCTCTTCGTTGTCTGCAGAGCTGACTCTACGAGGTTTAGCTCGTTTTTATTCTTCTCTTTGATAGAAAAATAATTATAGCACATTATCTTGTAATAATATGATATAATTGAAATAAATAATCTTTTTATTTCAATTTAATGGTAGGCCGGAGTAGAACCTGATACCGACCGAGTAACAATTGAGTTGTTTGTTATTTACTCAAGTTTTCATCGGTGTATCTTGAAATTAAAGGTCGAGCGCAATAGATATTATTATTATGAACATCTATGCATAAGAAAAAAATATCTACTGGTTTATTTTTGAGA
Organism: Anastatus disparis; assembly: GCA_017163975.1. Taxonomy (NCBI): domain Eukaryota; kingdom Metazoa; phylum Arthropoda; class Insecta; order Hymenoptera; family Eupelmidae; genus Anastatus; species Anastatus disparis. The sequence continues at coordinate 9,790 of JAFFSR010000086.1, read as the reverse complement.
AAAGTAAGTAACGCGAAAATATTATAAACATAAACTTTTACTTTGGCGTTACTTACTTTTCTCAAAAACAAACTGGTAGATATTTTCTTTCTTGTACGTAGATGCTCATAATAATAATATCTATTGCGCTCGACCTTTAATTTGAAGATACACCGATTGAAACTTGAGTAAATAACAAAAATGCCAATTAGACAAGGACAGCGAATCCGGCCTGCTCTTAATCTAAATTCAATGAAAGAAAAACATGGTGAAATTGAAATTTTTCTTAGAGTTATTTTTAGTTTTTTAGCCTGGAAAAATTGATATTATTTAATATTTTTGTAATTGAAATGAATTAATTTTGTTTTTAATTTCAAATTAATATATTTTCAAAACAAAAAAAAACGATTTTTATAACTTACAATAATTAAAATATTAATTCTTTCACATGTAAAATATTATTTATGATTTACTATTAAAAAAATATATTTTATGAAAATTCAGCTGATAAATCAGACGATATAGCAGCTGATATATCAGCTGCAATTAGCGGCCAAATCAACACCTGATTTATCAGCTGCTTTATCATCTGATTTATCAGCTCGTTTATCAGCTTGTTTATCAGCTGGTTTATCAGCTGCTTTTTCATAACAGGATAAACACAATATCATTATTTTAATTTTTGTGCAGTCTTCAAATACTCCTACGCTTTTATAAAAGAAATTAATAGACTTAGCTCAAACTTCTTAAATCATCTTCTAATATTGAATAATTTTTTTGCAAAAATGTTACTAGGTTTGGTATTTACATTGACAAGTAATTCTCAAAAACTTTACTAAAAGATATATTAAAATTGTTAAATCTTTTATTTATTTCCTAATTACAATAATGAATTACAATTTTAAAATTTTAAAATTAAATAAATAAATTTTAAAATGTATGAAATTTATTTGTAATATAATTTAGGTTAAGTATGAAATTTGAGAAAGATGGATGCTTACTGTTGTAATTAAACATAAAATTCAATACATGTCATCATTTATACGATTTACCCTAAAGAAAAGAAATATGTAAGGGTGCAGTCAGATGAGTAGAAAAGAGACTGCCGAATAGAGGATGCATAGTAGAAACAACCAATCAATGCTATTCGGCAAGTTTCATGCGAAGAATAAAATTCTATTCTCTATTCCAATGTAGAATGAAAGAGCGAGTTGCGATAAGAAGTAAATAAACAAAAATAATTGAATTATAAATACAAATACTACTTCATTCATTTTAAAACAAATTGTAGAAAATCGCTCTGTATGAGCTACAATTTTAAAGAGGTTATGTTTATGTTTACGCGACCTAATACGCAAGCATCTTCTTTCCATTTTACGGATTTTTTTCCCCCCAAGGTCACATAGAGAGAAAAAAACAGTAGAATAGACGGTACAATAGAAAAATGAATATATAGCTGAATGTTTGTTTTAATCAATTCATTTTGTTGTCTCTTTTAAGTTTTTAAAAAGAATTGTAAAGAACATGTACTTTTTTAAATATATAATTTTCTTAGATCTTAAGTCAGTCTTCGATACAGTTGGTAAGAATATTTACATTAAAATCACATTGTAAAAAAACATAGCCTTTTTTCAAACATATAATTTCCTTAAATATTAAGTCATTCTTTGATGTAGTTAGTAAAAATATTTACATTAAAATCACATTTTAAAAAATAAAATCAAATTTCTCAAACTTAATATGCTCTATGAGAAAGCATTGCACTAAAGCACTTAGCAACGTTTTTTTAACATACATATTATCAATAAAGAAAAAACGCTTATAAAAAAGTATTTTTAACTTTGATGGCTGTTTATAACATTTTATGATTATCTTTATATACAGATGAAAACATTAATAAATGTAAATATAGAAATACATAGCATATTAGTAATGCTACTATATAGCAAAAAAACATGTTTTAAATTTTTTTCCTTGCTTTTTTGTCTATTTGACACAAATTATAACAAATAAATACCTTATATATGTAATGTTTCAAGAAACATTTCATGTAAAGTTTTCAAATTATTTAATAGATTTTGCAATTAAATTTTACGAAATTCATAGTTAAATTTCACGAAATCTTTTGAAAATATTTAATGAAATGTTTCTTGAAATATATTAGAAATATTGCAACAAAACATTTCATGATATAATTTAAAAATATTTCCAAGATACCCATTAAAAAGTTTTTATCGTAATATTGAATAAATAAATATTACAGAAATATTTTACGAAAGGTTTCAAAAAATATTTAATAAATATTTTTCGGCTACATTTTATGAAATCAGAAACAATATATTTATGTAACAATCATTATACAAACGAATTATTTTAACTTATATAAAAAATATAAATATTTATTAATTAGCAAAATGAATATAAATCTTGTATTTAAATTTACAAGGTTTTTAATAATTGTATAAAATAAAAATAATGATAAATGATTATTTATTATTTTTAATATATAATTAATTAAAACATTTCAATTTTAAAACTTAAACTCATCGCAGTACAATATTCTTCTTTTAAGACCAAGCTGGAGTACAATCTAATACCGACCGAGTAACAATTGAGTTTTTTGTTATTTACTCAAGTATTAATCGATGTAAATCAAATAGAAAAAAACAGCGAATTCAGCCTGCTCTTAATTTAAATAAAAAAATTTTATCTATTGGAATTAATATCATCGAAAAGTTTATAATTTGTAATATTAATTTTAGACCCATGTACAAATTACGTAAGGTTGATAGGGGGACAAAGGATGTACAAATAACTTATAATCTCTTACATAGATGGAAACAGGAGGTTTAAAAATATTTCACAAGAGTTTACCTTTATATTTATATATAATTATACACGGATTATATACAATTATACATAGTTTATGTACAATTATATATACTTTATTTTGTATAATAATACATAATTTGTATAAGTCTACATATTCTCACATGTATCTATATATTTATATATACTCACATAATAGTTTATATTAATATAAGAATATTGTCCCTACATAATTCTAAATGAATAAATACAAAGAAACCTAATGATACAGAAATACGTATTAATACATATGATTTTCTATTAACACTATAATTTTAAGATTAGAAATTACAATTTTAAACTGACGATTATCATATTCATTTATTAATAAATGAAAAAATTTTAAGATTATAAAATTACGATTTTAAACTAACGATTATCATATTCATTTATTAATAAATGAAATAATTCGATGATAAGAAGAACTTTGTTTTTAAATGTAATTTTTATTATTCTAGCCACACTTACTTAACAAAACGTTACCCTTACAGAAGAAAACTATAATCAATAACCGTAGTAAACTATAGCTAAAGAGTGTAGTAGTATTATAGTAGTGAAGTATAGTTTCTTATAGTATTTTCGCGCTACTATAATCAAAGATTACAATCATTATGTAGTCGAATTATATTAAGGATTACAGTATATTATAAGTAATGATTATAGTTAATTACATTAATTTCGACCTACTATAATCGATAACGTGATTAATCATAATGAATAATTCCTATGGGTCTATATAGCGTACTGCTTTATAATGTACTTATGGTTATATAGTTTATGGGTTTATGATTCATGAGTTGATGGTTTATGGGTTTATGGTATATGAGTAGATGGTTTATAGGTTTATGGCTAGTAGGTTTATGAATCTATGGCTAAAATATTTATGGTTTATGGATTTATTGTTTATGGGTTTATGATCAATCAACTTATGGTCTATGGGTTTAAGGTATACGGCTTTATGGTTTATGGGTTTATGGTTTATGGTTTATGGGTTCATAGCTTATAGGCTTGTGACGTATGGGTTTATCGTTTATGGTTTATGGGTTTATGGGATAATAATTTATGGATTTATGGATTTATAGTAAATGAATTTCATAGTTCATGGATTTATAGTTTATGGGTTTATGGTTTATAGGTTTATGGGTTTATGGTTTATGGGTTTATGGTTTATGGGTTTATGTTTTATGGGTTTATGGTTTACGGGTTTATATTTTATAAGTTTATGGATTATGGGTTTATCGTTTATGGGTTTATGGTTTATGGGTTTATGGTTTATGGGTTTAAGGTTTATGGGTTGATGGTCTATGGGTTTATGGTTTATGGGTTTATGGTTTATGGGTTTATGTTTTATGTGTTTATAGATTATGGGTTCATGATTTATGGGTTGATGGTTTATGGGTTTATGGTTTATGGGTTTATGGTTTGTGGGTTTATGGTTTATGGGTCTAAGGTTTATGGGTTTATGGTCTATGAGTTTATGGGTTTATGGTTTATGGGTTTATTGTTAATGAGTTTATGATTTATGGGTTTATAATATATGGGTTTATGTTTTATGGGTTTATGGATTATGGGTTTATGGTTTATGGGTTTATGGTTTATGGTTTATGAGTTTATGATCTATGGGTTTATGGTTTATGGGTTTAAGATTTATGGACAATGGTCTATGGGTTCATGGTTTATGGTTTATGAGTTTATGATTTATGGGTTTATGGTTTATGGGTTTATGAATTATGGGTTTATGGGTTCATGGATTATAGGTTTATGATTTATGGTTTATAAGTTTATGGTTTATGGGTTCATGATTTATGGGTTGATGGTTTATGGGTTTATGGTTTATGGGTTCATAGTTTGTGGGTTTATGGATTATAAGTCTAAGGTTTATGGGTTTATGGTCTATGAGTTTATGGATTTATGGTTTATGGGTTTATTGTTCATGGGTTTATGGATTACGGGTTTATGGTTTATGGGTTTATAGTTTATTGGTTTATGGTTTATGGGTTTATGATTTATGGGTTTGTGGTTTATGGGTTTAAGGTTTATGGGTTGATGGTCTATGAGTTTATGGTTTATGGGTTTATGGTTTATGGCTTTATGTTTTATGTGTTTATAGATTATAGGTTTATAGTTTATGGGTTTATGGTTTACGGGTTTATGGGTTATGAGTTTATGGTTTATGGGTTTATGGTTTATGGGTTTAAGGTTTATGGGTTTATGATCTATGAATTTATAGGTTTATGGTTTATGGGTTTATGGTTGATGGGTTTATGGTTTATGGGTTTATGTTTTATAGGTTTACGTTTTATGGGTGCAAGGTTTACGGGTTTATGTTTTATGGGTTTATGGATTATGGGTTTATGGGTTATGGGTTTATGGTTTATGAGTTTATGGGTTTATGGTTTATGGGTTTTAGGTTTATGGGTTTATGGTCTATGGTTTTATGGTTTATGGGTTAATGCTTCATGGGTTTATGTTTTATGGGTTTATGGATAATGGGTTTATAGTTTATGGGTTTATGGTTTACGGGTTTATTGTTTATGAGTTTATGGTTTATGGGTTTATAGTTTATGGGTTTAAGGTTTATGGGTTTATGGTCTATAAGTTCATGGGTTTATGGTTTATGGGTTTATGGATTATGGGTATATGGGTTCATGGATTATAGGTTTATGATTTATGGTTCATAAGTTTATGGTTTATGGGTTCATGATTTATGGGTTGATGGTTTATGGGTTTATCGTTTATGGGTTCATGGTTTGTGGGTTTATGGTTTATGGGTCTAAGGTTTATGGGTTTATGGTCTATGAGTTTATGGGTTTATGGTTTATGGGTTTATTGTTTATGGGTTTATGGATCACGGGTTTATGGGTTATGGGTTTATAGTTTATTGGTTTATGGTTTATGGATTTGTGGTTTATAGGTTTAAGGTTTATGGGTTTATGGTCTATGGGTTTATGGTTTATGGGTTTATGGTTTATGGGTTTATGAGTGATGGGTTTATGTTTTATGGGTTTATGCGTTTATGGGTTTATGGTTTATGGGTTTATGATTTATGGGTTTAAGGTTTATGGGTTTATGGTTCATGGGTTTATGGTTTATGGGTTTATGGTCTATTGGATTATGGTTTATGGGTTTATGTTTAATAGGTTTATGGATTATGGGTTTATGGGTTATGAGTTTATGGTTTATGAGTTTATGGTTTATGGGTTTATGGTTTATGGGTTTATGGTTTATGGGTTTAAGGTTTATGGGTTGATGGTCTATGGGTTTATGGTTCATGGGTTTATGGTTTATGGGTTTATGTTTTATGGGTTTATAGATTATGGATTTATAGTTTATGGGTTTATGATCTATGAATTTATAGATTTATGGTTCATGGGTTTATGATTTATGGGTTTATGGTTTATGGGTTTCTGGTTTATGGGTTTATGTTTTAAGGGTTTATGTTTTATGGGTTTAAGGTTTACAGGTTTAGGTTTTATGGGTTTATGGATTATGCGTTTATGGGTTATGGGTTTATGGTTTATGAGTTTATGGGTTTATGGTTTATGAGTTTATGGGTTTATGGTTTATGAGTTTATGGGTTTATGGTTTATGACATTAAGGTTTATGGGGTTATGGCCTATGGTTTTATGGTTTATGGGTTAATGTTTTATGGGTTTATGGATAATGGGTTTATAGTTTATGGGTTTATGGTTTACGGGTTTATGGTTTATGAGTTTATGGGTTTATGGTTTATGATATTAAGGTTTATGGGGTTATGGTCTATGGTTTTATGGTTTATGGGTTAATGGTTTATGAGTTTATGGTTTATGGGTTTATCGTTTATGGGTTTAAGGTTGATGGGTTTATAGTCTATGAGTTTATGGGTTTATGGTTTATGGGTTTATGAATTATAGGTTTTAGGTTCATGGATTATGGGTTTATGATTTATGGTTTATGAGTTTATGGTTTATGGGTTCATGATTTATGGGTTGATGGTTTATGGGTTTATGGTTTATGGGTTTATGGTTTGTGGGTTTATGGTTTATGGGTCTAAGGTTTATGGGTTTATGGTCTATGAGTTTATGGGTTTATGGTTTATGGGTTTATTATTCATGGGTTTATGGTTTACGGGTTTATGGTTTATGGGTTTAAGGTTTATGGATTGATGGTCTATGGGTTTATGGTTTATGGGTTTATGGTTTATGGGTTTATGTTTTATGTGTTTTTAGATTATGGGTTTATAGTTTATGGGTTTATGGTTTACGGGTTTATGGTTTATGAGTTTATGGTTTATGGGTTTATGGTTTATGGGTTTAAGGCTTATGGGTTTATGATCTATAAATTTATAGGTTTATGGTTTATGGGTTTATGGTTTATGGGTTTATGTTTTATGGGTTCACGTTTTATGGGTTTAAGGTTTACATGTTTATGTTTTATGGGTTTATGGATTATGGGTTTATGGGTTATGGGTTTATGGTTTATGAGTTTATGGGTTTATGGTTTATGGGTTTTAAGTTTATGGGTTTATGGTCTATGGTTTTATGGTTTATGGGTTAATGGTTCATGGGTTTATGTTTCATGGGTTTATGAATAATCGGTTTATAGTTTATGGGTTTATGGTTTACGGGTTTATGGTTTATGAGTTTATGGTTTATGGGTTTATAGTTTATGGGTTTAAGGTTTATGGGTTTATGGTCTATAAGTTCATGGGTTTATGGTTTATGGGTTTATGAATTATGGGTTTATGGGTTCATGGATTGTAGGTTTATGATTTATGGTTTATAAGTTTATGGTTTATGGGTTCATGATTTATGGGTTGATGGTTTATGGGTTTATGGTTTATGGGTTCATAGTTTGTGGGTTTATGGATTATGGGTCTAAGGTTTATGGGTTTATGGTCTATGAGTTTATGGGTTTATGGTTTATGGGTTTATTGTTCATGGGTTTATGGATTACGGGTTTATGGTTTATGGGTTTATAGTTTATTGGTTTATGGTTTATGGGTTTATGATTTATGGGTTTATGGTTTATGGGTTTAAGGTTTATGGGTTGATGGTCTATGGGTTTATGGTTTATGGGTTTATGGTTTACGGGTTTATGTTTTATGTGTTTATAGATTATGGGTTTGTAGTTTATGGGTTTATGGTTTACGGGTTTATGGGTTATGAGTTTATGGTTTATGGGTTTATGGTTTATGGGTTTTAGGTTTATGGGTTTATGATCTATAAATTTATAGGTTTAAGGTTTATGGGTTTATGAATTATGGGTTTATGGGTTCATGGATTATAGGTTTATGATTTATGGTTCATAAGTTTATGGTTAATGGGTTTATGATTTATGGGTTGATGGTTTATGGGTTTATAGTTTATGGGTTTAAGGTTTATGGGTTTATAGTTTATTGGTTTATGGTTTATGGATTTGTGGTTTATAGGTTTAAGGTTTATGGGTTTATGGTCTATGGGTTTATGGTTTATGGGTTTATGGTTTATGGGTTTATGAGTGATGGGTTTATGTTTTCTGGGTTTATGGTTTATGGGTTTATGATTTATGGGTTTAAGGTTTATGGGTTTATGGTTCATGGGTTTATGGTTTATGGGTTTATGGTCTATTGGTTTATGGTTTATGGGTTTATGTTTAATAGGTTTATGGATTATGGGTTTATGGTTTATGAGTTTATGGTTTATGAGTTTATGGTTTATGGGTTTATGGTTTATGGGTTTATGGTTTATGGGTTTAAGGTTTATGGGTTGATGGTCAATGGGTTTATGGTTCATGGGTTTATGGTTTATGGGTTTATGTTTTATGGGTTTATAGATTATGGATTTATAGTTTATGGGTTTATGGTTTACGGGTTTATGGTTTATGAGCTTATGATTTATGGGTTTATGGTTTATGGGTTTCTGGTTTATGGGTTTATGTTTTAAGGGTTTATGTTTTATGGGTTTAAGGTTTACAGGTTTAGGTTTTATGGGTTTATGGATTATGCGTTTATGGGTTATGGGTTTATGGTTTATGAGTTTATGGGTTTATGGTTTATGATTTTAAGGTTCATGGGTTTATGGTCTATGGTTTCATGGTTTATGGGTTAATGGTTTATGGGTTTATGTTTTATGGGTTTATGGATAATGGGTTTATAGTTTATGGGTTTATAATTTACGGGTTTATGGTTTATGAGTTTATGGTTTATGGGTTTATCGTTTATGGGTTTAAGGTTGATGGGTTTATAGTCTATGAGTTTTAGGGGTTATGTTATATAGGTTTATGGATTATGGGTTTATGGTTTATGAGTTTATGGTTTATGAGTTTATGGTTTATGGATTGATTGTTTATGGGTTTATGATCAATCAACTTATGGTCTATGGGTTTGAGGTATACGGCTTTATGGTTTATGGGTTAATGGTTTATGGTTTATGAGTTCATAGCTTATAGGCTTATGAGGTATGGGTTTATCGTTTATGGTTTATGCGTTTATGGGATAATGATTTATGGATTTATGGATTTATAGTAAATAAATTTCATAGTTCATGGATTTATAATTTATGGGTTAATAGTTTCTGGGTTTATGGTTTATAGGTTTATGGGTTTATGGTTTATGGGTTTATATTTTATGAGTTTATGGTTTATGGGTTCATGATTCATGGGTTTATGGTTTATGAGTTTATGGTTTATGGGTTTATGGTTTATGGTTTATGGGTTTTTAGGTTTATAGGTGTATGGTTTATGGGTTTATGGTTTATGAGTGTATGGTTTATGGGTTTATGGTTTATGGGTTTATGGATTATGGGTTTATGGGTTTATGGTTGATAGGTTTATGGTTTATGGGTTTATGGTTTATGGGTTTATAGTTTATGGGTTTATGGGTTTATGGTTTATAGGTTTATGGTTTATGGGTTTATGGTTTATGGGTTTAAGGTTCATGGGTTTATAGTCTATGGGTTTATAGTTTATGGGTTTATAGTTTATG
>JAFFSR010000085.1:350000-357753 GCA_017163975.1 Anastatus disparis | reverse complement strand
GACCTCTTCTTTGTCTTTCTCCTCCTCTTTTTCTTTCTTTTGGCAGCTGCTGTGCAGAGCTGCTCTGTGTCGTTGGCCGGTGTTCTGGCCGCTGGTGGTTTGTTGTTAGGCTGCTGCGATCGCTGATGATGTTGTTGCGCTCGTTGCTTGCTGCTGCTTTTTGTTGTTTCAGCTGCTGCTTTTCTTGCTTTTTGCAGCTCTAACATTCTTCCGACTCTGGACGGTCTCGAAAGCTCGTCTTCGTCTCCCTCAGCTCGACCCTTCTTAAAAGAGCTCGCGGTTCCGGATTGCTTCCTGAATCAAGCGAGTCTTCTTCTCTGGGCCGCTTAGCTGCGGCGCTTGTTGAGGCGTTTCGGTCACTTCCATCTGTTCGGTGACCGTTCTTGCTTCAAGCAAGCAAGAAAACTCCGTCTTGAGTGCATCTACGTGTTCGATGAGCTCTGGAAGGTTGTTCTTGACATCCAGAGAAATGCCGGGCATCGACTTGCAGGCCTGCCTCATCAGCATAAAGATCTCATTCATCCTCTGAGACCTCTCTTCAATTGTCAAGCAGACGATCTCAACCCCTGACTTCGGTGGGGGATCAGCCTGCTTTCTCTGGCCTTCACTGTTGGTTTGGCTATTTCTAGCCGCTTCTTTTGGTTTTTGGTTTTGTTTGTAGAATTTGACATAATATAAACGTTTTACTGTGCTTAAGACGGTTCGCCCATCATGGGAGCTCCAGGCGCAGTGGAGCCACTATCCCCGCCTGTGAGGTGCCCTAGTTAAAGATGCCGCAGCCGAGAAGCGGTTTTCGGGTGGTCAACCCTAGCGACATCGAGTGATTCTAGAAAAGATGTTACGGGTTAGGCCCGCGCCATATTGATGCTAAAGGTTTTACGTCATCCGTATCGAGTGGGCGACGTCAGTACCGTGCTGCGCCTGGCCTAAACTTCAGGCTAGACGTTCCGCAGTTCTCCTGCGCGGACTCGGTATAAGGAAATACTGACCAGGTAATCCTTCACACCTGCGCCTGTACGAACCAACTTCAACCCCTTCATTGGCTCTGGTTACGTTAGTAGAAGTACGTAACAGTTCCCAACCAACATGTGGTTTCACGGGACCTTTGCCCGTCACGACTTTCGCCGGAGAGGAGACTAACGTTTACCCTTATTACTAAACAGAGGTCAGCAAGTCACTATCAACGTACAACTCCTGTAGTCTGACGGGAATATCCATTGGTCGACAGCCGCAGCTCATTCATACATCCACTCATACTGTGTTGCTTCTTAGTACACGTAAATACGAACAATAAATTTCAATGGGTTGGCAGTTTCGTGAAGCGAAAGTGCCTACGCGATCATCCAGATATCCTTGACCATCGCTAAGGATTGCCAGCGATATGTGGATCGTGCTTCAAGCCTCCGCCCCGCCACCACATCGTAGGTGGACACTTACAAGGTCAGCAACATGCGGAGGAATAATAATAATAATAATAATAATAATAATAATAATAATAATAATAATAATAATAATAATAATAATAATAATAATAATAATAATAATAATAATAATAATAATAATAATAATAATAATAATAATAATAATAATAATAATAATAATAATAATAATAATAATAATAATAATAATAATAATAATAATAATAATAATAATAATAATAATAATAATAATAATAATAATAATAATAATAATAATAATAATAATAATAATAATAATAATAATAATAATAATAATAATAATAATAATAATAATAATAATAATAATAATAATAATAATAATAATAATAATAATAATAATAATAATAATAATAATAATAATAATAATAATAATAATAATAATAATAATAATAATAATAATAATAATAATAATAATAATAATAATAATAATAATAATAATAATAATAATAATAATAATAATAATAATAATAATAATAATAATAATAATAATAATAATAATAATAATAATAATAATAATAATAATAATAATAATAATAATAATAATAATAATAATAATAATAATAATAATAATAATAATAATAATAATAATAATAATAATAATAATAATAATAATAATAATAATAATAATAATAATAATAATAATAATAATAATAATAATAATAATAATAATAATAATAATAATAATAATAATAATAATAATAATAATAATAATAATAATAATAATAATAATAATAATAATAATAATAATAATAATAATAATAATAATAATAATAATAATAATAATAATAATAATAATAATAATAATAATAATAATAATAATAATAATAATAATAATAATAATAATAATAATAATAATAATAATAATAATAATAATAATAATAATAATAATAATAATAATAATAATAATAATAATAATAATAATAATAATAATAATAATAATAATAATAATAATAATAATAATAATAATAATAATAATAATAATAATAATAATAATAATAATAATAATAATAATAATTATAATAATAATAATAATAATAATAATAATAATAATAATAATAATAATAATAATAATAATAATAATAATAATAATAATAATAATAATAATAATAATAATAATAATAATAATAATAATAATAATAATAATAATAATAATAATAATAATAATAATAATAATAATAATAATAATAATAATTATAATAATAATAATAATAATAATAATAATAATAATAATAATAATAATAATAATAATAATAATAATAATAATAATAATAATACTAATAATAATAATACTAAAATTTTTTTTTTTTTTTTTATCCGAAGAGGGGGAAATGCGCATCCGCACCATCAGTGGCCATGCGGGACCAACCGGTGTGTGGGGTTGTACCTTACCTGTACGACCCACTAAAACCCTACCTCTTTTACATAAACCTTGACAAGGTTTCCATCTTTGACCCGCTATAGCATTACAAAAGATGGTTGTTCTTCACCAGTTTGGTGTTTACTTTGTTCTTTCTATTTTCTCTCCATCGTTCTATAATCTTCATGAAGAATTGTTGTTACGATACTACTTCTGTGTTCCGGCTAACGTAATCTCTCTGTTCTCACGTTTAGCCTGGCGAAGGTGAGAACCACTGATCTAAGGTGTTAGAGAGTGCATGAGATACCGGCTTACGGTTTCTATGCTGGAGCTTTGTTCTTTTTGTGTAGTTAAGGCTTCATATTGTTTGGTCGTCAACCAAGCCGTCTCGTTTCTTCGATCGTAAGACCGTTTCTACATATTCTGCTACGGCGTTCCAGTTCTCTTCTAATAATAATAATACTAATAATAATAATAATAATAATAATAATAATAATAATAATAGATAATAATAATAATAATAATAATAATAATAATAATAATAATAATAATAATAATAATAATAATAATAATTTTTTTTTTTTTTTTTTTTTTTTTCCATTGGTTGAACGAATAAAATCTGCTGTCAGACCGCCGTCAGTTCGCTGGGCTCGGATATATCCGGGAACAGAGTACAGACGGTTGAGAGGGGTTCTAGATAAACTAGCAAACCTCTAAAATTACGCGATCCTCATGCCTGTCTAATGATAGCAAAAAAATGCAGTCACTATACGTGCAAGAGATTCTCCAATCATCACTCACGGCGTTTGTTCCACCCCGGAAACTGTTTATCACATTACTTCAGGGTGGCACCGCGTTCTAAGTCTTTTGGACCTTTTCCTTCTGACTTCTTCTGTAAATATACAGATTTCCAATAATATAGATCTATGCCTAATAAGCAACATGATTTAAAAGGCTATCTTCTGCCTGGCGATCAACTCTGTAAAGGGGAGCATAAATCGATCGCATATATATGGTATGGTATGGACTGGCTCTGTAAAGGAGCAAAATCAGTCCATAATTTTCTCTTCAGTCTTGATTCTCCTGTTCTAAGATGGATCTTATGCCTCTTGTGGGGCTATCCTCTCTACCGCGTCTGACTCATACTAACATTCAATCTCGCGCTTATTTACAACGACACTCATTCATACCACAGCTAAAGCTGGCGCTTTTGCTGCTATCTCAAACATTTCCTGGGTGCACGATTCGTTCTCCTCCTTAAGACGAGTCCTCGTCGTCACCCTCCGCACCCGAATCTATGGGACCGGCTACTGCCTCTAGGTTATGGTGAGGTATAAGCCTGACTCCCCGCTCCTCATTCGCACTTAGTTCGATTGCCCTATCTAAGAACGGTTTCTTCTTTCTTAGGACGCTTTCGACAAATAGTGCCATAGCGTCCCACTTTTCTCTGGCCGACAACATTTCACTGATAATGTTATCTGGCGTTAACGCTTCGAATATACTCTCAACCTGGCGTCTTTCTTCGTTCCACTGATGGCAGACGAAAAACGTATGATACGCATCGTCGCGATCCGCGAAACAGAAGATGCAGCCCGGGCTCTGGGTCTTTCCCATTTTACTGAGATAAGCGCAGAAATACCCGTGGTTACTAAGGAACTGGGTGAGGTTATAGTTGACCTCCCCGTATCTTCTATCGACCCATGGAGCCAGCTCCCTAATGAGCACGTGTGTCCATCGGCCTTTCACCATCTGATTCCATGTTTTTTGCCAGGTTTCCATGGTCACCTGTCTTTCTTCTTTCTGAACGATTGCAGTTCCATCTTCTGTTTTCTTCCCTTCGTAGGTTCGCTTGCGTTCCATCGCCTGTAATTCGATCGGGATGATTCCTGCGATGACTAGCACCGCGGGTCCCGAGACAGTGCGATAGGCGCTGGTGACTCTAAGAGCCCCTCTCCTTTGAACAGAAGATAGTACGCTTCGGTGCGTCTCTTTTCTCATTTGGTTAGCCCATATTTCAGAGCCGTACAATAAGATGGACGTCGTGACTGTCATTAAAAGTCGTCGTTTGCTTGATTTCGGGCCGCTGGTATTGGCCATAAGACGACTTAACTGCAACGTTTTCTTTATCGCTTTATTAGCAACGTGTTTTAGGTGCGTCAAAAAAGTTAGTTTTGCATCTAGCTTTATGCCGAGATACGTCACCTCACTTCTTGTCTGCACCACGTTTGTGCCTACTGTCATGGGAAACTCGATGTTGATGTGTTTCCAAGTTAAGGGCACGATTTCTGTTTTAACCATCGCTATTTCGAGACCATGCTTCACCATCCACTCGGAAATTCTTCCCATCGCCGTGTTTAGTATGTGCTGGGCAATGTTTACGTTTTTCGCGGAGATGACTAAAGCGACATCATCAGCGTACGCAAACATTTTCACCCCATCCGGCATTGCAAGTCTGAGTAATGCATCGAACAGGATGTTCCAGAAGTCTGGGCCGAAGATCGAGCCCTGTGCCACGCCTGCGCTAAGGTCTTTTTCACGCCAGCCTTCTTCTGTTTCATAGCGGAGGATACGGTTTCTCAGATAGTCTCGTATCACTCGCATAAGGTATTCTGGTACATTAAACTCTTTTTTAACGCAGCAAGGAGGTCAGGCCATTTTGCTGAGTTGAAAGCGTTTTTCGTATCCAGCATGACTAGAAACGCAATAAGACGGGAATGATGGTTCCCAGTCCATCCTTCTTTTGCTACCTTTACTACTTCTTCTACTGCATTTACGGTAGACCGCTTTTTCCTGAAGCCGTACTGGTTGTCAGCATGATCGCCAGCCGCCTGTACAGCTCCTTGTAATCGCGGTTTAAGCAGCCTCTCGTATAGCTTCCCTGCTTCGTCCAACATGCAGAGTGGCCTGTGGGACGATGGATGCCGGGGATCACCTCCCTTTCCTTTGTTGATCAGCACAAGACGCGCAATCTTCCAGGGAGTGCTAAACACACCCGTCTGGAGGCACGCGTTGTACATGTTCAACAAGAGAGATGGCGCTTTCACCGCTATGCATTTAAG
Source organism: Anastatus disparis (assembly GCA_017163975.1). Classification (NCBI taxonomy): domain Eukaryota; kingdom Metazoa; phylum Arthropoda; class Insecta; order Hymenoptera; family Eupelmidae; genus Anastatus; species Anastatus disparis. The sequence continues at coordinate 351,880 of JAFFSR010000085.1, read as the reverse complement.
GACCTCGGATGGTATTCCGTCAGGCCCAGGTGCCTTATTGTTCTTCATCATTCTTGCAGCTATCTGTAGCTCTCCGCTTGTAAAGAGCGGGATCTCTTCTGGTTCTCCTGTATTCTCCTGTTCTTCGAGTGGTGGATGCGTAGGGAACAAGTGGTTTACGATGTTCGCCATGGTCTTTTCTTCGAATGGCAACGTGGGGGCGGCGTTAAGCTTCTTGGTCACGATCTTGTAGGCCAAGCCCCACACCTCTCTGTTGACGTCTTCGCTCAGGTCTTTCCAGCATTGTGCTTTGCTTTGATTGATCTTCTTACGAAGCTTTTTATGCACGTCTCTGTATTGCGCAGACAAAAGATCTGCTGCTGGTGAGTTCTTCTTTCTTGCTCTCTGTGATGATCTGCTGAGACTAAGAGCTTCTGACCTCGTTCTAGCGATTTCGTCATTCCACCAATACGCTGGACGCTTATGATGTCGCGATCCCTTGCGCGGCATAGATGCATCACAGGCTCTGTGAATGAGACTCATCGTCTCTTTTACGAGAACCTCTGCAGCGTCGGCGTTTCCGGTGGCAGTTGTCGCGTCCGGTAGATAGTCTGATCCTTGCTGCAGTACTTGGACAAGTTTCTCAGAGTCCAGCTTGGCAACGTTCCATCTGACTGGTCTAGCGACATTTCGCCTCGATGATTGGGATCCATCATGGGTTTGAAATGTGATGTACTGGTGGTCACTTCCATTGTATGTCTCCAGCACCTTCCAATCTGACACTTTACGTGAAAGATTTTCTGATGCGAAGGATACATCAGGAATCGTACCGCTAGCTCCTCGTCTGCATGTTGGAGTGCTTCCGGTGTTTAGCACTGTTAGGCCGAGTCTGTCTGCCATCTCCATGATGTATCCTCCTCTGCTGTCCTGCAGTGGCATTCCCCACTCTAACGCTTTCGCGTTAAAGTCTCCTGCGACGACGACGTCACCTTCCATTCTTCGGACAGAGTCTTCCAGCAGATCCAGACGGCGCCTAAACGTGTCTGCTGTTGAGTTTGGTGTAAAATAACAGCTCACGTATGTAACGTTTCTGCTTTTAACCCATACGAAGCCTTCTTCAGCTCCATTTGCGTCTTCTCTGATGGTCTTTGGGTCTACGTAAATCGCAGCAGTGCCAAGCTTGTCTCTAAACCAGGTCTTAACGGTCCAGTTTGTGTACTGCTCGCTTATCAAGAGCACATCAGCCTTTGTTTCGAATTTGATTTGGGTCAAAAGGCTGTTGGCTAGGTCGCTTCTGTGTAAGTTGGCTTGGAGGACCGTTACGCGGCCCATCATTAGCGTTGCCTTTTGAATTGGTCTAGGGTCTCGCGAAAGACTTTGCACTGACCTGACCCAGGGATATGTTTTCGCTCTGCAGGTTCTACTTCGCGCTCAGTACATAGTATGCACTGAGTGTCAGTAGCCTACAGGCCGATCCCTTATGGCCATCTTTGCCACACTTGTAGCACATCTTGCTACGGTCAGGTCCTCGGCAGTCACGCGCCTGATGACCGTAGTTCAGGCACCTGAAACAGCGCTGAACCCGTTGCCAACTTCTGATACGGCAGTTAGTGTAGCCGATTTTTACTCTGGTTTGAGAGAGCAGGAACGATGCCTGGTCTTGTTCCATCTCTACGATGGCCAAGCGAAGCTCTCTGCTGTTGGGGTTCGTCAGCGAGACGCTTAAACTCGCCCAGGTCCTTATTTGCTTGTGTGAAAACAGCTTTTACTGCTGTCTTCTACTTCATCCACCGTTGCGAGGCAGTCTATATCTCTGATTTCGACTGCTTCTTTGGGGATGATCTCCTTAATTTTGCCTGTTCCACCAACCGTTCTTTTCAAAAAGTCACTGAAGGTCTCAA